>JAEBDU010010549.1:0-15231 GCA_016802625.1 Heliconius numata | reverse complement strand
GTTTTTGGAATAAAATAATTGTGATATACGGACGGACGCACAGATAGTCACACATAATATACAAGAACACAAAAAATTGACTAGCTTACAATATACAATATGCTTATAGTCATATTACATCTCGCAGTAAGCACACTTAAAAACTAAAATGTCTAATTGAGTAAGACATTTCAGTTTTAAGAGAATAAACGACAGAGATCAGGTTAGGAATAATATAATCTACGGGTCGAAGAGACCCGTATGCCATTATTGTGATTTAGAATGCGGCTGTACTGAGAATGTGAACCAATAAATTAGATCTCAATCAGCCGAAACCACCATTAGTTATAGCCATATATTTATATGCATTGAGAATTTAGTCGTGTAAGGTGTTATATATTAATTAAACATGTCTACATTCAAATTTGAAGTTCTTGGAACAATTGATTATGAAAGCGTGTTCTACGATATCAATTGTGGCGTAATTAGGAATTAGGACAACAACTGCAAAGTTGTAGGTTCGACCTCTATTTGGGGCAATTTTTATACGTAATGAATCAACGCAATGCCTCAACAATTCGGCAGAAAATGGAGAACGAAAATGTCTTATAGGAACGGAGTATGTATAAACACTAGATCCCCAGGTTCCCACTGTCTACCCTGATATGTGCAGGGTATAGCGTGAAGGTAAAAAAATTACTCAGTTTTTCTTAAATGAGATGATTTACGTGGTGATTTAAGAAGTGTCTTAACACTAGGTTCTCTACCTGAGTGTTACTTGCCCAAAACAGCTCCTATAGCTGTGTATAAATATTAAAATGATATTAATATTTAAAATAATATCTAAAAGCTAGTTATAATCCCTTTAATAGTCTATACTAAAGTCAGTCTATACTAAATATCCATAATATCAACAAACTCTCCTTAACTGTGTACAGATTAAACGGCCGAAAGCTACAAGCTTAAAATTGTGGGCCATCTTTTCATGTTATAGTTTTATCAAAATTATTATACATAGAGGCAAAAAGTAACCTAATTATCAATACCAATACCAAGAGATACCAATCAATATCCTAAATAATAAAATAAATAATTTAATGGGCAATTACCTGTGGTTACCCAGAGATGGATCCCGGCTGATGCGTCACAGTAAAACATATATATATTCTCTTAGGGGCCCCTAGGTGTTGGACCTGTGTCCGCACGCAAGCCTTCCAAAGGACCGGGTACTTTTGAACCCGTGAATCTTTAAAGAGAAAAATAAATAACATCAAGTGAGATACTTAGCACGCCACAACTGGCATCACTTTAAATAATATATTGTCATATAGTATTAAAATAACTAGCCTATAAAGTTTATACGGAAGCAACATCCATATTTGAAAATAAGCAACTTAACCCAAATTTTAAGTTAAACTAAACAAACGGCGTTGAGTTTCGCCACTCAACACGCAATGACTCTAGAATTACGCGGAAACATTAGGTTTCCCCTACCTACCCTGCTATGTGCAGGATACAGATATCAGTTACCTTTATACCACAAAACGAAAAATACAGAACTCCAATGTCATTTTTGCTGTTGATGGGTAAAGAAATAAATGGTTGTCGTCAGAAGAGACGCGGGATAGCCTTCATTGTTTATTCATGAAGTTATTATTTGGGATGTTCCCTCCGGTGTTGCCAGGTGATAGTGCATGTGCATTTTATACATATAATATTATTTTAAAAATACATACTTTTAGATAAATGGTGAAAAAAAAACTAAAGTTAATAATTTGATTTCAGATGGGCGCATGAAAATATTATAATGACTTACTTGTCTTTATGTGAGGATAGAAAAATCTATTTTGTACATGAACATGTAAAAAAATATATATATTATACGGTTGTGAGTGTAGTTAGTGTAGTTAATATGAATTTCTTTCAGCTTTAGCAGGGTAGGCAGAGGGCATAGTGTTAAAACACTCCACTCCCCACTTTCCGCCGAGTTTCGGAAGCATTATGTGTTGTATAGCGTTTACAACGTAAAGCCAGTCGTTTGGTTGGAAATCAAAGTAGGCAAACTTCATTCGTACTGCAACTAATAGGCGTTTTCTGTATTCGACTTTTCATATAATAGCGAAATAAAATCTCTGGAGACATCGATCGAGTTATTTCTCTTCAACATCGTATCGTTCGTTGAACACTATATAGGCTGTTACAAAATAGTTGACACGACAATAATATAGTATATTCTATAATAGTTTGATATAATTTTAAAATGTATATACGAAATCCATTCCTTTCAAGTCAGTCATATGTCTGAGGGTCGTGGTCATCATCAGACTTGCATATGGAATGGATAATATATAATGTCTCTACCGATGTCATCCGTTACCGTCTCTCACAACTGTATGTTATATAAAACATAAAGTAGTATGAAATTTGGTATATTATTTAATTTTGTTTTATATATAAACTAGTGGACCCGAACGCGGCTACGCCCGCTTGAACTATACGAATATTTATTAAATATATTTATGAAATTATTTTCAGTTTTCAATAGAGTTCGTGACGTTTTCTAACAACAAACTTTGCAAAACGTTGCTTAGCAACGGTCGCATAGCGACGGTTGTTATTGACATGGCAGAATAATTTGCATGTGAAATTAATAAGTATTTTAATTTATTGGTATATATCGAGAATATTAAAAATATGAGAAAAAAAAAGTATCCTATGTTCATCCCGGGGCCCTCAAGTATCTCTATATGAGTATTTTATCACAATTAAATTAGCGGTTTGGCCCTGATTGCGTAAAAGACAGACAGACAGACAGAGTTACTTTCGAATTTATGATATAGGTATGGATAAAATGTTAAAAATATTTCATACACAATTCTTGTTATCGTCAGTAGCCAGCCTACAGGTTCATATTATCAGCAACATATTATTTAACATTTTGTATTAAAATACTTTGTTTTCCACATTTTGTTATTTATACAGGGTGGAATTGTCAGCGCCACTTTAAATGAAACCACAGATTTAACTACTCTATAAAAGCCTAGTATAATTCGGAAAAAAAATAATTCTCAAAAATGAAAAAGTTTTTTTTTCAAACAAAATAAATAATAAAATTATCGTTTTAAAATAAAACGCCATTTGTAAAGTATAACATAGGCACGCACACACTTACCTGTCAAAGCGGCAACGTCGCATACGTATGTGTGCGTGACACGAAATACAGGTATGGATAAAAATCGTGAAATGAAAAAAAAATCCTACGTCCAAACCGTTGAGGTACCTTGATTAATTTTTTTAATTTTGGGTTTGAAATATTTTACCCTATATGCATTTTCAGTAAAAGAAGCGCTGCCTCTTCCACCCTGTATATGAAAAAATGTGGACTATATATAGAATATATATAACTATATATAGAAACTATTTTGCTATTTTTGATAATAATTAACAATTAAGTTAAACTGTGTAATTACCTTTGAGTTAAAAAAATACAGGTTCTATTTCTATTCGCAAATAAAGGTTATATTATCTTTAACGTCTGTTGTTTTCTTTGGTTTTACCAAATTTACTATTTGTTTACTAGGTTGGTCGAAATTATAAAAACAAGTCGTTTATGATTGAATGTATAAATTATATAATCAATCTATTGCAGCATAATATAAGTATTATAGGCCGAAAGCGGGCGAAGCCGCGGGCCGACTAGTATATAAATAACTATATATAGCATACAAAATACAAATAGAATTATATGTGGTCGTTTCCTAAAACACAATAAGCATTAACAGTTTCTGAACGTAGGAGTCATAAATTATGAAATACCAAAGATTATGTAGGCTTGTGCGATACTCAAGATATTATGCCTCGTTTCTCCGTTCCATCACGTTCGAGATTAATACGTAAAGTGAGATTACTAATTAATTTTATGTAATTTTATATACATATATCTAAATGTCGTTACGTTACTATCATAGTAACTTAACTACACGTATATTTGAATTAAAAGGAAATTACTTAGAAGCAGAGTTATTAAATTACTATATTATTTGGAATGATGTTATCTTGGCTCAATAGGGGTTGTGGTCGTCTCTTTTTACACCAACCAAATGCTGCATGTTTTTTTCCCTGCTGAGCAGGGTAGATTAGGCGCCCAATTTGAAATTCGAAACATTGTGATTTAAATTTTGTCTACCTGAGCCAGTGGAGAAGTGAAAATATTTTATAATGGATAACATTATAAATAACAATATAAAATATTTTATACGGCACACAGCAGGGTAGTCAGAGGGAACCTAGTGTTTAGACACTCCGTTCCCCACTTTCTGCCGAATTCTGGAGGGATTCCGTGTTGAGGGGCAGACCTCAACGTCGCCCTTTACCTCTACACCATAGCTCAGAAATGGAAATTATATTTGAAATGGAAATTATGGATATTTCATTTCCTCGAGTGGGGATCAAACCTCCAACCGTCGCGTTATAGTCACACCTTTGTGCCGCTGCGCCAGAACGGCCTTCTTTTTTTTTATATATTTATGCCCACATCCTAATTAATATTCGTGATTTCGCGAAGGAATGAAGATAATTAAAATATAGATACACATTACCTCGAGTGAATAACTGACAACTACATATATCATTGAGACCGGCAGTAGCACAAGCATGCAAGTAGAAGTATAAACGCGACAGATTGTGGGTTCGATTCCCACTCAAGGAAATAAAATATTTTATATTTTCATTTTCTCGCTCTATCGCTGATAATGAGAGCAATCGTGGCGTGAACTGCAACGCGTTGAGTTCACCCCATGCAAACCCCCCAGAAGTCGGTCCACTCAACATACAAAGCCTACAGAATTCGGCCGAATATGGAGAACAGAAGTGTCTTAATGAGAACGAAGTTTCATTTTTTCTGTGTACCTAAATTAGCTAGTGTCAGCTCCCCTATAGCACAAGACTTGTCTATTTGTTAAACCAATTTGGATATAATTTAGTATAGAACTTAGTTTGATACCTACACTCGATCTCGAGATAAACTGTCATGACAAGCTGACAGACTGATTTTTCCTTTTGAGGTACGAAACTCTAAGAAAAATACACAAAATAGTAGATAATTTATATTTTAGAATAACAAACAAATCGATTAACATGAAAAGAGAAAAAAAAACTAAACTAAGCATTCCGCGTTGGTTCGTTACAGCCATAGTTTAAATATTATTTCACATAAAATTTGTTTTTCATAGCTAACACCGGCCAGCCACGGTGCATCGTTAAAAAGAGATTTCAAATACGTCAGTGTTTGTTTACTTGTTATTCGTTCATTGTTAGCGGCGTTTCTAATTTTAGAAAAAAATATGATTTATTTTTACTTGTTTTTAAAATTTTTATATCTTATTAATATTCTTTTTTTCCTAAGTGAGGAATAATAATATAAAATGAACGCAAAGAATTTGAATTCGAAAATTATTAATGCGTAAACTAAACAATTTGGAGTTTAAAATCTATATGCTATTTTAATGTATTATTTGAAAAAGTATTTTTTGCAAGTTAATTGCATATTTGATAATTTATGCCAATTTTCTTTTGTCTTTTCATTAGCTCCTTGAATTTACACTATACTTTGGGAAATACGTAATTACGAATAAGTACTTATAGGAATGAAAACTAAAGGCACTTGTGTATCGAAATGACTATTAAACAAATAAAGTGTCCATTAAAATTGCTACTAATTACATTACTTAATTAATTAATGAACCATTTATTTCTGGTCAAGTTTATATTTATTTAATTTTGAATGAAACTTCATTAATGTTAAATTAACGAATATTTGATTAAACTATATATAGATAATTTTGTGCTATTTTGACAATATCTACCATACCCAAATATAGATATTTATTTAGGTAATACATATATTATATATTTCCCTATTTTTTGTCCCTATATTTACAACTCGTTTACCTACACTAGTTACCAAAAGTTCCTATAGGAGTTGCAAGATTAAGAGGTCAAAGACGACGCACTGAATATTTACCGACTTTATAAGCTAAGCAGAACATAAGCTATCTCCAATCATTTATAAACGAAATACAGTTTTATACCCCTATATGCAGTAAAATTTTAATTTACATAATATAGTAAGTGAGATCACATAAAATTGTCACTAATATAATGCTTTAAGATTCGCAATTTGGCCGAACTAGAAAACCTCTCGTAAAATGTTTATGGTTTAACTTATAATATAAATATATCCTCAGTTTGGCCATATAAGTTTGCTTCCTAGCTTCTATCAACTAACATGAAATGTCACTACGTTACACGTAACGCTACACGGCTAAGGATAAAATATGTTTTTCATAGTAAAGTATCGCTGTAACGCTGTATCTCGTATACATCAGGGAAGGTAGAGGGAACCTAGTGAAAAGACACTCCGTTCCCCAACTTTTGAGACATTGAATAATATTGAGTGGCAGGACTCAACACCGCACTTTGTCTTGTTACCAGAGCGAGGAAATGAAACTAATTCATTCCTTCGAGTGGACACTGAACCCACAACTATCACGTTAGCCGTCAGCTGTACCTGTAGATAATGCGTAAAAATAATAAAATATATTTGATTTTTGCACAAAAATATGAGATTATCTAGATGACAGAAAGAAATAATAGCAGGAGTTAGGTGAAATTACTTTTTGAATAGTTTTTTTAATGTATTTTCAGCTTTAGGCTGAATCCCGCATATAGCAGGACAACAGTTGCCTTTATAGTCACAAGCGGTTCCATTGCAGCACGACAGGCTTATACATATGTAAATCGACGGTCGGCGTTAGATATTCAAAATAGATTTTTAATAAATATCTTATGGAATGCTGCTATGGGGCAGTGCTTCAGATATAAATTTAATATTTATCCTCCAAAAAAGAGCCGTAAGATATATTTATAAACTAAGAGCGCGAGATTCTCTGCGAAATGTTTTCAAAGATGCAGGTATTCTTACAGTTGCTTCCCAATTTATATACTATAATATTCTCTTTGTCCGACAAAATATACATTGTCATAGTAAACATAGTGACAATCATACGATAGGAACAAGAAATAAAGATAAGATTGTTACTCCAAGTTTTCGCCTCCAAAAAGTTAATAAATCCTTTATGGGTCTGAGTATACGTGTATATAATAAAATTCCGCAGTGTATTCTTAGTTTGCCACTACAAAAATTTAAAATATGTGTGAAAAAAATTCTAACAAGTAAAGCGTATTACACTGTTCAAGAATATCTAGAGGATAAACATGTATGGAATTAATGTCTATTGAATGTAATGCAGGATAGCTGCCAGCAAATGTAATAGATTGAACCATTGATTTTGAAAAGAGCAACTGTTGAGTTTCTTGCCGGCTCTTCTCAGCAGAACTGCCTTCCGAACCGGTGGTAGCTTTTTGATCATATGTTCATTCGACGATTCAAAAGTGCTTATAATAATTGCCTATTTGAATAAAGAATATTTTGAATTTGAATTTTTGAATTTGAATTTGAATAGGTGCACTTGTCAAACGCAATATTGATTCAATTTCCTAATTCCCTCAAATATTTAAACAAATATAAATATTATTAAATTCTATATAGCAAAATATATACGCAACCACAAAGCCAATTATTTGGTATACGAGCACCACGCACAGCATAAGCCTGAAAATGTAACCGTATTTTTGCACCGAGTGCCCGACTACTTGAACTCGCCGCTACTTTTATAGCCTATATTACGATGTTTTTACATAAAATTTCTGTAGATTTAATATCTTTTAATATAAATGTATATTTTAAATTTTTTTTAGTACTACATTGCCTTTTGAATTGGTGTAGGACTTGGGTGCTAAAACCTCCTCCTCCTACTCGTTAGTTCTGTTAAATATCTTGAACTAAGATAATTACTTTAGATGAAAGAAGATCTTTTATTTTTTTACAAAAGTCGTAAAATATTCTATATGATTAAATTTAAATAAACTATTTGTATTTTAATAATATATATATATAATAATATTAATTATTCCACTCTTTGAAATAAAAATTCTAGTTGGGTTTTTGCAATAAAAACAGTTTATTTAAAATTTTATTCCTATTTTAAAGGTACATAAGTAAAAAAATAGCCTCACCTGCATTAACAACAGAAAACATCATTAAAAGCTTTTACTCCAGGTGATTTGTTAGTTTAATTATTATTTTAAAACAATTTAATATTTTACATTACAACTGACATAGCAGACTCCAATGTCAACACGACATATTCAAATTTAAGAAAAATGACGCTTCGAGTAAATGAGGATCGTTATTAAAAGCTTTTTATCTTCTATATATATAAAATCGAAAGGTCACTCACTCATCACGAAATCTCAGAAACTACAAGTGCTAGGAATCTCAAATTTTGCATAGGAGTTACTTATAGGACGTAGGTGCTCGCTAAGACGGGAATTTGCAATATTCGACTTCTAAGGGTTTGTTTTTGGGGTCGAAAGTTTGTATGAAACTTCGTTACTACAAATGCTAGGAGTCTCAAATTTTGCATAGACGTCACTAGGACGTAGCCATGGAGACAGAAATTAATAATAACATAGTTCACGTGGGTGAAACCGCGAGCGGGCCGCTAGTTCTTATATATATTGTACAAAAAATGTATAGTATAATACACTTTCATCTCCTCGCTTTAAAAAAATCTTCACAATAAATATCACTAAAAAAATGCGAAAAAGAAAAGAAAGAATTTAACAAATATTTCTGCATACCGTCGTAGCGTAGAGGCACAAGCGTGTGACAGTAACGCGACAGTTGTGAGTTCGATTTCTTTACTCTGGTACCAGGACAAAAGTTCGTTGAGCTCCACCACTCGTCACACAATGCCTCGAAAATGCTCGAAGGTGGAGACCTTCGAGCATTTTCGTTTCCGTTCTCCAACGGAGTGTCTTAACACTAGGTTCCCTCTGCCTACGCTGCTATATGCGGGATACAGCGTGAAGTTGAAAAAAAAAACAAGCTTACTTCACCCACACCACACATTCGCACATTTGCATGATATTAACGTTTTACAATATAGAGCCTAAAATGGATTGAAATGCTTCGATAAAATATATGCTTTTCGATCCAACGAATGGACCATTGTCATCACTTCGTATTAATAGTTTTCGATTACACAAAGGGATAGCCCGATCGTGTATTACGATATAGCCCCCCGTTGTTTGATTGAGAGTAAATAATTGCTGCAGGTTCCTGCAAAAAGCCAAATTTGTATCAATATGAGAACATGTTTGGGTTTGATGAAAGTTTGTTTTAGATACAAGTCTTTTTTTGTGTTGGGAAGTGCGATGTTAGTTTAGGTTTTTGATGACCTATTAAATGTATTTAAAAGTTTTTAATTTAATACAAGAATATAAGTTTTGAAAGAAGTTCTTTTGAATTTTGTTTATAAAAAGGCAAATGAGGCACTCCTCAGCCCTCCTCTAGCGTAATTATTAAGAACAAATATGGCAATTTTATAAAACAATAATAAAAATATAGATGAAGAGATATCGACCGATTTAAATTAAGGTAAATAGAAAAAACAATAGCAACCATCTAACTTGAATATTACAGAAATACTATATTGTACCTTCATACATATATTTAGATAATTTAAACGTACAAAAATTTAAAATTTGTACGTAAATAAAAGAAAAAGGAAAAAAGTTTACAAAAATCTCTATACAAATACATGAAACAGAAGTGTTTCCTAATACTTGAGAGCGTTGGAGAACCAATTGTTTGTATCCAGACGTACTCGTACATCGGACTTATGTTTTTGGCAGAACGCCCGCCCTAGTATTTATTGCGCATCGTTTATCAATTATCTAGAGTCGAAACGTGGTAATATTAAAGTTTTTTTTGATTTATTACGTTCTTGTTTAATAAGGTTTATTCATTTTAATTTCATATATTTATAATATAGTTTTCGTTTTAAAAATATTTATGTGATATATGCTTTTTGCACGAAACAACCAGCTCGTAAAAGTTCAATCCAAATAAGTCTAGTTATTTACAGATTTGTTAATAATATTTTACTGAGAAAGATTCCAATAATAATTAATACATTGAATAAAATCGGTCAAGTGCCAATCGAACTCATCCACCGATGGTTCCGTAACAATTTCAGGATTCCGTCAACCGGGAATACAATGTATAAAAGTTGACAAACTTGAGTTTCCTGGCTTATACACTTATTTTGTATGAAAATAACTACAAATATAAGTTTGTATTGTTTTTTCTGTAATATATAACATAAATTTAAAGCTAGCTATCACATCGTGTCAAATTTCATAATTACATATCCATAAGAAGCACTCTATAGGATTTAATAAGAATTTCTTATAAAATGCAGCAAAAGTGATGCATAAAGAAGGTTGATTATTTTTCTGTGCTTCAAGGGACACGAAAAAACCGAATACGGAATCTTAAAAATTGTTGAATAATATGAAACAAAAAAGAAGTTAATATTAATAATATTATGTTATCTATATTGTTATTTTTTCAACTTTTCGTTGTATCCCACACGTAGACAGTGTAGAGACAGGGTAGACAGAGCGAACCTAGTGTTAAACACTCTTTTCGTCTATTTTTTCGAGGCATTGTGTGTTGAATGGCGGAACAGACATATTTATTTATAAGAACCATAGAGTTGGTTGGAGAACGAAAGAACCATAGATCTGCTGCCTAACACAATGTCACTAAAAACACAAAAATTACTAAGGACTAGATTCTTTCTTTTATTCAAAGAATAGAAGATGTGAAAATATAGAAGATAAAAAATACTAATAATAATATACTGCCAATATTGTGGTATATAATAATTTAATTTGTACGTTTATAATGTGTAATTAATTGTTAGGTATATCTACAACAACATTTCTTAAACTGTTTAAATGATTTTCTTTAAGTACTGCTACTATTAAAGAATGCACGGAAAATTAAAGGTGGGAAAATTTTGGAGGGCTCTTATCAAATTAACAAGATTAAAGTAAAGTATAATAGTATTAAGGAAACTTTTCTTTATTTTATAATTGTGATTATAATATTTTCTCGTCCACTGCGGCGCCGATATGAAAATAATGATTTAAGCTAGCACATTTTTCTCTTGTACAAACAACCAAGACAAACGAAGTTTATAGATATATATATATTTTTTTTTTTATTGTTGATAGGCAAGCATTTGTCCGCTATCTCACCTGGTGGTAAGTGACGATGTGGACGAAGGTGGAGCATGCTTGCCTAGGTAGTACCTATTCACTCGTTCTTTAAAGAGGGCCAGGTTATACTTATCGGGGAACAGTTTAGCAGTCAGGGAGTTCCACTCCTTAGCCGTTCGCATATATATTTATTTACATGTATATTTATATAGTTATCTATAATAGATAAATATAATACCAAATCAAAAATAATATAGTAGTAGTAAAGGCGGCCTTAACACTATAAGTAGGTAGGCCACTAGACTCAATAAAATATCAATTCTCACAAGAGCATGCGGAAGTTTCGTGAAGGGGAATTAATTACGGACCTTGGACACTTGGGTCATTTACCTACAAAAAAGAGTACTTAATTAAAGAAACGCTCGGCCGCAAATAAATTCACACGCCTCCTTCCGTTCCGCTTAAAAATATATTTTAAATCGTATACATCTCTATACATTATATATTTCTACTGAACTGAACTGAACTGAACTTATTTATACATATATTTTTATTAATTCTATTTATAAAAAATAAAATAATTCTTGAACATAATAAAAGTATGACGATGCATTGACGTGAAAAAGGCTAGTGACTGTGATGGTATCACAGCTATTGTGTTGAAGAATTCCGCAGCTGATTTGACTCCTATATTAACACGCCTTTTCAGCTCTCTCTTGCAATTGGTCAAGATAAGTCCTGGATACTGGATAACTCGCTACTAGTACACAGAAAAGGGCTGACCCTTGTAAGTACAGGTCAATCTCAGTAACGTCTATAATCGGTAAGGTTATGGAACGTATTCTAAATACTAAACTCTTGCATTATAGACCGAGATCCCAGGGCCCCAAACCTACGTCATGTTAGCAAAGCTGAAATTTTGAGGATTAATAGTCTAATATAGAGTTAAGACTATATGCATACTCTCTAACTTGAAAGTGGGGACCTTTCAAAGGTCTCAACGATTCTTAACATTGGATCTTACATTGAATCCAGAGATTGATTGTCATAAGATTAATTTATCAACATATTTAAGAAGTTTATCTTAAAAAAACTTAATTTCTTAGACACTTATATAAATCCATTATTAGAATTTGAACTGTGAGATCTCACAAGACGGTACAGAACAATAATATTTTGTTTCGAAAATTCTTAGTCGAGTAAGAAGCAAGCTAGTAGGTATATACAATACAAAATCGAGCAACTACTTAGTAAATATTGATGACAAGGCAAAGCACTTTTCATATTTGAAGCACATTATAATGGCACAATTTTACAATCTTACTGTAAAAACGAAGGTTGTGGGTTCGATTCTAACCCGGAAAAATATTAAATATTCTATGCTTATATAGTGTAGCGTTAAACTACAGTAACCTAAAATGCAATGTTTTTAAATTGGGTGAAAAGTGGAGAATGGAGTGTATTAATAGATACCATAATATACGAACGGAGAAATGCATAAATCTATCTCATTTTAACTTTTCTTATTAATCTGGATTCAAAGTCTCGTTAACTCATCTTGTTTCTATTTCAATTTACATACAAACGTACATGTGAATAATTGATTTCATATTAAATGAAATTATTTTGACCAAATGCGAAAGCTCATTTTAGAAAACCAAATTATACCGCGATTATATGGTTAAAATAGTTTACATTTAAAATGTGTTTTAATTTTGAAAGCCAAATATATTATAATATTAATTTCAGTTACGTTTATATTACCATTTCTTCGCTCTGGTGTCGAGGCAAAGCGCAGCGTTGAGTACTGCCCCTCAACACGCAATGCTTCCAAAATTCGGTAGAAAGTGGGGAACGGACTTAACACTAGGTTCCCTCTGCCTACCCTTCTGTGTGCGGGATACAGCGTGGAGCTGATTAATTTTTTTTAGACTACTATATTGAACTTAGGCCCGTTTTTATAAATTGTAATTTATGACAGAAAACGGTATTTTATTCAGAACTGAGAGCGGTTTTTAAATATGGCCCTTAGATTCCTATTTAAAGAGATCTTTATGATGAATATTGTGAAATGAACTTTTTGAATATGAACTTCAGGTGAAACATAAAATCACTAAATAATTAGATATTCAATTATCATTTGTAATAAGATAACAAATTATATTTTGCACTACGACTGGCCTTTTAATTTTTTTTTATTAAATACATAAAGGTCGTCGTGGCCCTGGGGCACAAAAGAGATTGTAACGCAACAGTTGTGAGTTCGATCCTCACTCGAGGAAATGAAATATTTATTTCAGTTTATATTTCCATTTCTTCGCTCTCCGTTCCCTCAAGTTCCCTCCGGCTACCCTGCTTTATGCGGGATATAGCGTGAAGCTGACGCCACTCAACACGCAAGCTCTGGAATTGGAGTGGAAAGTGGGTGAACGGAGTGTCTTAACAGTAGGTTTTCCAGGTTCTCTCTACCTACCCTGCTATGTTCGGAATAGATTGTGAAGCTACATAGCTTTATTTAAATATAACAACTTCTATATATTAAAAAGGACTGTGAGTAGTAGGTAAAATACTTATACTTTTTAAGAAAACACAAAAAAAATTACGTAGCGAGATTTGAACCCGCACTTCTTGAAAACCGTTCAAGACAGTTTGATTTGCTTATGTTCTAGTGAGGAATAACAATAGTAGGTAGTCTTAAAAAAAATTAAAAAAAGAAAACATAATTAAAACGAAACTGGGTTTAGTATCAGCAGAATCACGTCGCCACGATACAACAAGAAAATTAAGACCAACCGAGACAAAAGTTAATCAACGAAATGAATGAAGCCAAAAACATTTTTTTCACATCTTGATAGATGGAGATAAAAATAGAATATAAATCGAGAACCACAACTGAAACCTATTAAAACGAGAACTGGTATTCAAGTTTGAAACAAAAATTAAAATTGTACTTGGTGCCTTTTCACTTCAGTTCTTAATTTATGGCGCTTCGAGCGTGCCAGTTGAGCACTAATCACTTCGCCAATGTCACGTTGTATGGAGAACACATGAAGGAAATTGTACGGTAAAAATGAGAATTAATTAGTGCCTTTTTTAAAAGTTTTTTTTTGTTTATATAGTTGACACGCTGACACCATCTTGACACAATTTTGACGTATCTCACTGTCCGTACTGATTACGGATTTTAAACCCATGTTCAATTGAACTAGGCTTAAGTAGAGCATTGGTGTTCTTCAAAATTCGATAAATACGTGAAGACAAGGAAAAGGTCATAATAAATCAACCAAATATTAAAAAACTATCCAAATTACATAATAAACGAAACAAAAACATATAAACTTCGAAATTGTCAACTAAAATCGACAACCCACTAAATCCATTATTCCAATAGCAATCTGCGTTGCAATCATCGAGTTCTGTACTGACATAGTACAGAATGGCAAAACATAATACATCTAACACGCATCTAAACGCTGACGCGTGCTGATCCATTTGATGAATCAACGAGATTCCTTCAACCGATCTCGGCACGGCATTAATACTGGTTGATAAATCTTTTGGATTTATCTACGGATGTCATTCAACTTAGTGTTGGTAGGTTGATGTTGAAATAATTAGGACATATTTGTGGGCAGTGTGATGATAGTTACGTATATATAAAAATTTTAATGTTACGCATACTTTTTGGGCTGTCAAAATGGTGCTGCGGGTCTTCGATGTTCATGGGAAGAGGCATCATTTGATTCTGATAAAGTAATTAATCTATATAATTTAAGTAAAACAATATTTGAATTAACGAAAGGTGGGGAATAGATTGCAATTCCACTTCGGATTGCCATTGGTTGCCATTAATCAAAAGCTAACCACAAATTATCCTGTTGACAAAAAATTATTACTACACTTTTTTAGTTGAATAATTAAAATTTATCTTAAACAGCGAACTTTAAGCTGCTATATTAAAACTGCTAAGCAATTCAGCATATTTTATACCTACTATTAGTACTGGTTCTGGTTCCAAGACACTCAATGCGTACATTGGTTCTTTTAAAATGATCACAT
>JAEBDU010010548.1:0-12550 GCA_016802625.1 Heliconius numata | reverse complement strand
TATGTAACAGCTAAACTTGTGTGTTATTTGTGTACGTTACCATGGTCGTTAACATTTGGCTAACACCATTAGGAATTTCTTCCACACGTTTGTAGATAAGCGCTGCTATGTTATTACTTACTATTTTATTTCAAGAACAAGTCCAAGAGGAAAGATGCTAACAACATAAATAAGTTGCAACAAACATATAAGAAATTGATGAGAGCGTATGGCTTAGAGGTCACAGCGCTTCAACAGCTTCCAATAGGCGCGGTTTCAAATACCGCTACGTTCAAATTTTCATATTTTCTACAAAGTCTCATTCCAAAGAAATTGATCTTCATGTCTAGGCTCATTGTGGTGTGGATTAAATAATGCTTAAGTAAGTAATAACAGAAAAGGAAATGTATTACCAATTCATCAGTTCCGAGAGGATTGTCTTGAGAATTAAGACATTGTTTCTAACAAATCTTACTTTTCCACTTATTAATCTTCACATTGACAGAGTTCAACCTCGTGAGCCCCTCACCGTCTACAGCCATTACAAGTTTCAGTCGTTTGGGACTAAAGAGATTGGGTCAAGTTATTTTTTACACCGTAAGTCTGATCGGTGTTGGCAACCATTTAGCTTTTAGAAAACTTTTTTATTATTTACTTTTCATAAACGTAGGTTTTAAATATTGTTCAAGCATAGAAATAATTAAATAATATAAGAGTTTTGCATTTGCGGTTGAGACATGGTTGGCAGTAAATTTCAAGTAAAGTGGGAAGCATATTTTTAGTCGAAATTTCAGTATCTACAGTGTCTTGGGTGTTTCTCGCAAAAAGCAAGAAACACAAAAAGACTAACTTAAACATAAAACAGATTGAAGTATTTCATTAGCGGGCTTCTGTGGGTGTGTGACGATCCACATCTTTCCAGTTTGTCTTTACTTGATGTCTAATTGTATTTACTTTAAACTTTAATTGTTAGAACTAAAACTATTACGCTTTCGGAACTTAGTTATTTAGTACAAATATTTACCAATCAATATCTATCGATTTTTTAAATATATTAATGATTTCGACTCTTTTTTATTGTGCGTGCAAATCTTACTTAACTTCACTTTTTTCAATTTTAGGCAACGTTTACACAATTTAAATTAATGAAGTAGAGTTCTGCTATTGTACGGAACATCTTTAAATGGATGAAAATTGGAATATAGTGCTACATAATTGTCTTTTATTTTTTTTATTTTTTTTTTATTTATTATTATTTTATTTACAAAGCCAATACAAATTACATTAGGACAATTTTATTTTTTTATTTTTTTTTTTTCACCAAGAAAATCGCTTGAATGTCCTGACATTTGCACCTTGGATGTCTCACTAGGATTCCCTGTGCGGAGATATCCAAGGATTGCCGTGCGGATCTATTATTGGATTTTGATTGGATATTGGATTTTAGTTATAACAAGTGCTTATAAGTTATATAAAGATAATATAATTTATACCTTCGCCGTAGCAATATACAAGACGTATCATTGAAAAAAACTAAAACAATATCTAAAATGAAACAGGTTCACGCTGTATCCCGCGTACAACAGGGAAGGCAGAGGGAACCTAGTTTTAAAATATTAATTTTCGCATTTACCGCCATTCTGGAGTCTGGCCTCTTAACAATACCCCTTTTTCTATATTTAAATATAAAATTAACTATTCATTCAAGTTAACACGCAGTAGTATTAATTGTTCACATAACCATCCTGCTCTCTACTAAATGAGCAAAACATGTTTACGACTTGTCGTTATCGTTTAACGGGATAAACGATAATATTCAATATTTGGCTTTATCGTTGTTTTGTAATAAAGCTTAACGAGTTTTAGTTAAAGCATATTATGTAGGATTATTACTGTAATTTTTTATTTAATATAACAGGTCCTTACATAGGAAATTTTCTTCTCTTTTTAATTTTCTTTAGAACTAAAAATATTATAAAATAATAATAAACCTAACAACATGGAACAATTGCCAAAATGGTTATACCTTAAAAAATTAAATAGCATAATATCAATATGTGTTACATTGCAAGAGAGCTAATATGTTCCCGTTCATTTTCAAGTTAATATTAAGTTTTGTGTATGTATGGACATATTAAAGAAGATTAAAGTAAGCTATAAAATAACTTTATAGGTTATATACGTTTTTAAATTTTCTGGATAAAGTTAATTTTGTGTTTATAACATAATCTAAATCGGTTCATAAAACATATTGAAGAACTATTTAGACTGACAAATTAAATTAATTAGACTTAAATTTGAATTCTGTCACCGCAACCACGACAAAAATATATAAAGTTTTAGGCTTTAGGCTACTTTAGTAAATTAATTCATGATTAAATAAGTTTAAGCTTTCTTAATAAGTTTTCTTAGCAAAATATGAAAATCTTCGTTTATTTTATTATTTTTTTCTTGGATTTTAAAAGTTTTATTTGTTTCTTATATTGACATTATTGTGTTATTAAATAAGTAATTGTAGTTCAGTAGGGCAGCGTCTGTAAACGCGAGGTTGTGGGTTCCATTCATATTCAGGGGAATTATTGTTCATATTGCCCTGAATTGGGCGAATATATTGACTGGCACTCACATTATTAATTTATTATTTTTAAATTTTCCTTAGTTTGAAGTAATTTAAGTATTATTTTCTAGATTTTAATTTTCGTTTAAGTTTGTATATAGATTTGTGATAGGTATAGTTTTGGAGTCTGTTATAAAAAATATACTTTATTTATGTTTAAAACTTAGGTCCAGGTTAAAAAATACTTTAACGGATTAAAATATAATACTTGAAGAAGAACTCTAGCAAACTTTGTTAATCACTCTTCAAGTGGCCATTCATTAAGAAATAAATTATTAGCCAGAACTTCCACGAGGAATGGGGACGTAACGATTTTCCTTTAGGAATATTTGAGAATCATCTGTCCAGAAGAAAATTTAATTTGCAACAAAATTTGTTTATGACAGGTATTCATTTTGCCAGATTTTGTGACGCGTTTCTAATACTGGAAATAAGTAAATATTTTATAATAATTTTGATACTTCTTTTAGCGATAGAATAGGTGTTTTCAGATAGGCACTTATATGTTACCATTCCGTTGCAGGTTGACGTCCTTTGTGTATGTGTAAACCTAAACACTTACGACTTATATTTAATCAGCTTCACGCTGTTTCCCGCACTTAGCAGGGAATCTTGTGTTAAGACACTCCGTTCCCCATTTTATCCATGTATTGAGTGGCGGATCTCAACTCCTCGCTTTGCCTCGGATTATGGAAATATACATTTAAATAAATATTTCATCTTCTCGAGTGGGGATAGAACCCACAACCAGTTGATTTTACAGTCACACTTTGTGCCCCTATGCTACGACTGGCCTCATCACATATTCAATACCTTTCAATAGTTTAAAAGTGTATCGACTTTCCTGTGAAAAATAAATATATTTTATAAAAATTACACTTTTAGCTATCATATACGGTGTTGCTTTATTATAACAATGTTAAAAACTACTAATATGTCTCTTTTTCTAAGATTTACATATGAGGTGTCATGGGTAATGGTGGTGAGGTGAGATATATTTACAAAAACTTTGTAAAATATATTATTTCTTAGTAGGTACTCTTAATATTTGTTATAACTTACCAAGCAATTACGAAATACGCTCGTCTAGAATTAGGGCACTTGATCAAGCATGCATCCGCTTAGTTTTGAGTTTCCAGAATGTTAATAGTTTAGTATAATCCTAGAAATTGTTATTATAACTAATACCAAAAGAATATTACGAATAAGTTTTTTTTCGCGTAAGTAATACCTATAGGGCAAGTACTTCTACGTTATGAAATTTAGCAAGAAAATTTGGCAATTTATACGTATATTGATGAAAATAATTATACACTTTTTATTGTATTATAAATTAACTTGTATCTTGACGTAAATAAGTATATCAGTAATATTTTTATAATATGTCTCAAAATTATCTTTAATTGTTGAAAAAATATAGTTTTCGAATTTAACCTAGTCATCAGCGCTACAGCCCTAGAAAGTTTTTGAAAAAAAGCTTATTTAAAAATGATTTGTTTCCATGTTATTTTTAAGATTTATAAGCCGATATTTTTAAAATATTACATTATACAAAAGGCCTATTGAGCAATATTGTGAAAAAATAATCACGAGCGCAGACTGAACAATCGGGCTGTATTTGTCAATTTTCTACAAGAATCCGATTTTTTCAAAACATCACAAATTCTCAAATATCTACCTAACAAGTGAAAATTGGAAATACATGGGGGTAAAATGGACAGATACTGAATACTGAGGACCCGTACCAACAACACAGACAACCGTTACACCCTGTATATATAATAAGAATTTTCTGTAATACTAACGATACGCATGTAATTATTATAAACAACTTAACATTCTTAAAGCTATTTTGCTTTAAAAACAACAATAATTCCGTAGTATATATATATATGAGTTACTGAAATTTCACCTGCGCTATAATTGATAGATTCAAACAAACAGTGGATCGAGATTAGAAGCGTGTCGGGATCACCTGTCGCGTGCACGATCAACAGGAAGATATCCGGGCGAGGTTGGAAGGAGCACGCAGCCTGCGGGGAGGCCAGTCACCGCCCAGCCGCCCCAGCGGCATCGCCTCGCGCCCTGCACACGTCCCGCGACTGCCGCGCTGATAACTCACTCTCTCTTATCATTTCTTTATTGATTCCCGTTCGATCAACAAACATCCGTTTGTTTCATGTGGCTTGTGGATGAGGAATCAGAGGCGAATATTAACTTGTCAGTTTCTTGCCAAGGGCGAGGTAAGTTTCGGATGATTTAAAGGTTTTCTCTTATATCAGTTGATTGATTCATAACAGACATTTTGAGTTGAGTTTTGTACTTGTTTGTTTTCTATTCTAATATTTGAGAAATGTATGCAATTTTGGTTTTTTTATTTTATTAAGTTAATTTTGTTATTTTTTTTATTAAAACGACTTATAGAATTAGCTAAGCTTGATAAGTTGATACCACTTGGTTTTAAAATTAGTAAGTTATTGTATGAAAAAGTGTTAATTAATAATTTAGAAAACTTTTTCCTATTAGAATATAGTTTGTTAGTCATTTATGCATATAAAATAATATTGATATCAAACACAAGCAATTTTTAAAAAATATCATGAGTATGAGTATAACTTGATTAATTAATATCTTATAAGGAAAGTTAATTTCGTCGCGACTTGCCAGCTATCTTCGAGAAATATACAGGGTGTCCCAGGAGTCAACGATAAAACGAAAACAGGTGATAGACCAAGTCGTGACAGTTATGAGAAGAATATAAAAAAAAATCTGTGTCATGTATTTTTCATATTATATTGATTTAAATAAACGACTGTCACTGTCACGACTTGGTCTATCTCCTGTTTTCGTTTTATCGTTGACTTCTGGGACATCCTGTATAAATAATTATATTATTAAAGTATAATATTGTTAGCAGCTTCAAACAATCATATACATAAATGTATAATAAACATGAAATAATGCAATGTAGAAATTTAAAAAAAAGATTTTTTATGATATCATCAGCGCCTTCACCTTTCTTATATAGAAAAATAAGTATTTATTGAAACATTTAAATATAAAAAAAAACATTTATTTTAGAAATATAACATTTTATAAGAAATATCATTATAACAGAGACAGTTGAAATAGAGTATGCTTTTACACAAGGAATATTATGTAAAGAAGAACAATTATTGTGACTTCGACAAACTTACGTCGATTCGATCATTCTGTTTCGTGAACATAATTAAGTCCTAATAGACTAGACCTCATTGCTTAAAAATATAAAAATATGCAGATATTTATTTACATTATATTGATATACTAGTGAGCGCGCGCAGCTTCGCCTGCTTATTTAGACCCTTAGGGGTGAATTCTAATAAACCATGAAACAGGTGTTCAATGAAATATTTTTAAGAGTCTCAATTTCAAATTTTATAAAAATCGATGGCGATTTAAAGATTTTTCCATACAAACTTTCAACCCCTAATTTGCACCCTTAGGGGGAGAATTCTAGAAAATGAAGAAACACGTGTTCAATTAAATACTTTTAAAAATCTAAATTTCAAATTTATTGAAAATCGGTGTCAATTTAAATTATTTTCCATACAAACTTTCAACCCTTATTTCACCCCTTTAGGGTTAAAATTTTTCAAAATCCCTTCTTAGTGAATGTCCAGATTACGAAAATAAACATCTGTCCAAATTCCACGTTTCTACCATGAGCGGTTACGGCGGCGTGCGTCTTACCTCAGTCAGTGAGGACAAGTTCTTTTATATATATAGATAGACTAGTGGGCCCGTGCGGGGCTACGCCCGTTTAAAATAGAAATATTAATAAAGAAATAGAAACTTAAAGATTCAGTCAATTCAGTAAATTCATTTGTATAAAATAACTGTTACGGCAATTAGCAAATTTGTCGAACTAAGTACTTACAAAAGTGCACAGGGGCGGGCACCTGTGCGCTTTTTCACCTGTGCTGTGCGCTTTCATTTTCTTAATAACAATAGTTATTTTCTTTCCGGTCATTCTTCCGGTCTCGAGTTGTTTCACAGAATACTTAGCAAAAAAATAATTATTATAGCGGTATTAAAAAATAAAAATAAAGTGCCTCTTTGTAATTTCGAGCAATATTTTTGACAATATCATTTTTTGTAATTGCAATAATTTAACATAAGATTAACTTCTAATATTTTGTACTACTCTAATATAATACCTATATAATATATACCATATACCTATAATAGTCAGTTAAATGTTAATATATTATACTCAGATTTTATATTATACGCTGCTTACGGCTATACGTACGTAGATTTTGTTTACATGCAAACGAAATAAACAACAAAAGATTTTTGATTGAAATGGCAGTAAACCATTACAGTAAAAGATATTATTTTCTTTATTTTATAGTCTCTATTACCTAATACGTGTTTAGTATTTACGTCATATGGCGACAGACAGACAATTACTGACCAAGTCTCATCAATTAGGCGGGCGGGGTCAAATACTTATGAAGGCGGCAAACATGAAACAATATGGCTGATATGGGGTTGTTTGTATTGTAATTTTCCATCTTAACTGAGTGGATATACTGTTCGTGTTTACAGCTTTAATAAATATTACGGTTATTGTTATATGACTTAATCAATGTGATTTTATTTATCAGCTTCTACGTTAGGAATAGTAGGTTGTAAATATGAATTTTCGATAACTAAATTATAATATGATAATGACATAACAAAATGATAACTTCATATTAAGAAAATAACATAATTCATTGAAATAGATAATTAAAATGTATAAACATATTTATTTTACTAATAAATATTAATGTATATACTTTACTAATAACTTCTTTTTTATATATAGGAAAATAATTACAATTTAAATGTGTACTTGATTTCATACAAAAGGAGTGCATATGCTAGTAAATTTAAGTTTGTCAACTTTCTTTCTGTTGATATACAATACTCAAATTAGTAAGGCAGCCCCCTTGGGCGTGTCCGACTCGCCTTTAACAGGGATTTTTTAATACAATATTTCCTTCTATAATTTCTGTGTCAAGTAATCTTTACTGTTGAATAACCATAATTGAAGTAAGCGAGTCAGATTTGATTATTTCCTACCTATACTTCTTTTACTTCAAGTTCTGTATTATTTTGCGTACTTTCTGTTTCTCCCACATTTGGCTTACGCCTGTAGCTACATCCAATTTGATTATATTCCTTTCAACAAAGCTTAACGTTTAGAAAAATATAAAATGAGAATAATACAATAATATAAGTGTAAATATACCTATATATTTTATTATATACCCAAGAGGTGAACCAGATTCAGAAAATACGGTTTACCTCTTGGATATACAATTTAGGAAAATTCAATAACGACGTCAACGTTGGGTGAGAGTGGGTGAACAAAGGCCTGGCTAATCAAACTACGCTGACCGTTGACGTCTGTCCTCCAATATTGTAAGCGTGAGGAGCCAAGATTAAACGAGAACACAAGCTTAGGGCTTAATGGATTTACTCCTTTGCTTCCCGCAAATTGGGAACGTCATTGTTTACAACTTTAACGATGGTGTCTATTACCTAACTACATTATGTTACTGGTAACCTCGTTAAATTATAAAAAACAAAAGGCACCTCAGCTTTCATTCACATATATTTAGATATATAATAGAATTCCTTTAAATTGTTAACTAAAAATTCAGGCAAAATACTTATTATTATAGTAATTTGTTTATGAACCGATTGAAAAACGAGTCAAACTCGCTCGAGGCTTAGATACTAATTTCAGGATTGTAGGTCCATTTGCTTATATTATATTAATAATATAATATGGTCCCTTGTGGTTCCCTTGCATAGAAAAAAATCAAGCTAGACATGAGTAGGTAGTAATTGTCAAATTTAATCAAGTAATAATGGCGTAATCTCGTAGATAGATTAGAGTAGATTACATACATAATGATAGATTACGTTTAAATTGAACCTTCCACTTTGACACCATGGGAAAAGGGGGTAAAATAAAGTTACATGAAAAACGACTTATCAAATAACTTTATGTCCGCAACTTATAGAGCAATCCATCATGATTTTCGTTCCGGAATTTCTTTAGAAGCTTCCAGCGCTAAGACGGCTTTAACTACCTGTCCCATCTATCACTACCTAAATACTTCTAGTTCATATTTAAATGCGAGTATTTTTTTTTTCAGGAAAGTCAATTAATTATCTGTGCAAATAATATTTTATTTTATAGAAAATTTTCATTTTTAATAATATAATAATAACTAAAAACAAATGCATAGAAGTAATTATAATATTAATATACATCTGTAACAATGGACATACTACCTTCAAATAAAGGACAGGTTTAATTGACATTTTGTTTTTGTCATAAAGAGTGGTCACATTATATATAACCTTCATAAAAGCAGTTCATCAGAGAGTAAAACAAATAATAAGTACCTACTCAAACATCGATCGTTCACTTTATAAATGTACTTGCTAATAAGCTATTAAGTTATACTTTTGCCAATACTCGTCGAAGATATAGGAACAAAATATTCATGTATAATTAATAAAACAAAGTTAAACGAACTTTATCCTTATGAAAAAACTATATGCCTTAGGTATACGAGGAGATTTATTTCGTTGGATGAAATCTTATATATCTAATAGAAAGCAAGCTGTTAGATTGGGGGGGGTCTCGATCTGATTACGTCTGTATCACTTCTGGAGTACCCCAAGGCTCACATTTAGGACCACTGCTATATAATATATATCTTTTTGATATAAGAAATTGCTTTAAGCATTCTAAGTTTTCAATGTTTGCAGACGATAAGAAGGTGTACATGAAAGTGAACAGCATTACAGACTGCTTATTGATCCAAAGCGACTTAGATAGGTTAAGTGAATATTATAGAAACAATAGGATTACTGTCAATATCGAAAAATGCAGTCAAATTACTTTTACACGAAAAAACACTTTAATCAATCATGACTATATTATTAATAACTCTCCAATTAACAAAACTAATTTGGTTCGTGATTTAGGGATTTTATTGGATAGCAAATTGCAAATGAATGAACATATTAATTACATTACGAATAAAGCTTACAAATATTTAGGTTTTGTTATTCGTTCATGTAAACCCTTCAAAAATATTAATTGTATAAAAAGTGTTTATTTTGCGCTTGTAAGAAGCATATTAGAGTATGGTAGTTGTATCTGGAATCCTCACTTTGCTAAATATATAAATGCTATTGAAGCTATACAAGTAAAGTTTATTAAACACCTGAACTTTAAAATATATAGGAATTTTGGGACCTATGAGGAAAGCTGTAAACACTTTCATATTACTTCGCTAAGTGATCGTCGTGAATTATTGGACTTGATGATAGTTTATAACCTTCTGTCAGGCAGCATTGATTCACCCGAATTGCTTTCATATCTAAATATCAACGTACCTATTAAAAGAACTAGAATAGCCCAGTCTAATCTATTTTATGTACCTACATCACATACTAAATACGCGGCTAACTCATTTTTCTCTCGGGTACCATTATTATACAATAAAAAGTATTCTCATATTGATCTCTTCCATTTATCTGCAGATTCTTTTAGAAACCAAATTAAACGGTTTCAATCCACATAATTGTTTATATAGTTATACACACACACACACACACACACACACACACACATATACACACACACACATACACACGCACACACACAAATGGGGCATTTTATCTTATTACTTTTTTTTTTTTATTTTTGTATACATTATTACTTTACTTTTTTACTTCGCAACGTTTTATTTTGTTATTTCTTTTTTTTTTATTTAAATATTTAAATATGTATCTTTTTTTGTTTTTCTAATAATATGTTTAAATTATGTGTAGCTCTGTACTGTACTTAGATAATACTTGTAAGTAGAAAACTATAATTGGCTTTATTTTTTTTGTATAAGTTTTTATTTTATAAGTAGTTATAAATATGCTGTTGTTTTCTGTATAATAAATAAATAAAATATAAAATAAAATAAAATTATATTGAAATATCATAGGAATGACTTTTCAAAATGCAAAGAATTGTTTTACTTTTGTAAGATATCCAGTTTACAGCAAGAGACTTTCACGATCCGGTTATGGGTGGTGTGACAGGATCAGAATACCTGGCGTACAGTATAAATATACGCCTAATAATTATTTATTATCACTTGTTCCTCTGATTCGTTAACAAGCGCTAAAATGTTTAAATTAATAGTTTTGTGTTGTTTCCTTGCCGCCACTTTGGCTGCACCTTGTGATCCTTTGTCATATTCCTCAAATGTACTGACAGCAGCACCAGCTGTCGTGTCAACCTACACTAGCAGCCTGGGGTACTCGTCTCCTGTCATCTCTTCAGTACCATTGACTTACTCCGGATTATTTAACTACCCACATCTTATTAAAAAACGTTCACTGGCTGTAACCAGCTATATTGCGCCATCTTCTTACATCGCGCCATCTTCCTACATTGCACCTGCTGCCTACACTTACCCCGCTGCTGCTCCTTTAGTCAGCTCTTACTCTGCAGTTGCGCCTCTGGCTAGCTACTCGGGACCTGTTTATACTGGTGCTGCACATCTAATCAAGAAGAGGAGCGCTTTACTTGTACCTAACACATACGTGGCACCTGCTGGATACACTGCACCTGTACCTTTTGTAGCGTCAACTTACGCGGCTGCTTCTCCCATTGCACCTGTTTGGTCTAGCTCGTTGTACCCTGCAGCTCAGTATGCTCACTTCATCAAAAAACGATCTGCTCCTTTGGCGGTAGCTACATACGCAGGCCCATCTTCCATCTCTCATACATCAAGATTTGATTTCGAGGCTGTATCTCCTGCTGTTAGCTACACTTCCTTTACGGGCCCTTCACCATTCGTACATAATGCTCCAGTTTTTTCTCGCCTGAGTTAAGCCAGCGTATTTATCGAATTGTAACGTCCAACAATGATCGTAAAGCAATCAATTTAAACAATATTGTATATTATAAAGAATAAACATTTTAAAACTTTTAATTTCGTTTTGTTCTACACACCACATATTATATACTTCGTATTCTAAAGTGCTATTTTATATTGCTGTTAAATATCAAGTTTTTTCAAAAGCAGTCTGCTAAATTAATAAATAGGAATTTTATCAAAATACAATACTTAAAACATTTAAATTAGTTGAGCCGCTTTTGAGATTAGCGTGCCCAAACGTAGAAATATTTTAAAAATCATTGTTTAGGTTCTATTACTACTCCATTGATAAAGATCCCCAAAAAAATATATTTTTTTGTCATATATCTTCCATGTACAAACATCGATCAGTTACAATTTTTTATATATACATCACTGGCACCAGTAACCGACTAGCACTAATGATCGACGTACTTTTTATCAATTTAAAAAAATGGACACATATCTTATAACTATATATATTTCTGAAATTGTCAACACTAAACTAAATGCAATATACAGGGTGGAAGAGGCTGCGCTTCTTTTACTGAAACTGCATATAGGGTTAAATATTTCAAACCCAGAATTAAAAAAAATAATCAAGGTACCTCAACGGTTTGGACGTAGGATTTTTTTTTCATTTCACCATTTTTATCCATACCTGTATTTCGTGTCACGCACACATACGTAAGCGACGTGGCCGCTTTGACAGGTAAGTGTGTGCGTGCCTATGTTATACTTTACAAATGGCGTTTTATTTTAAAACGATAATTTTATTATTTATTTTGTTTGAAAAAAAAACTTTTTTATTTTTGAGAATTATTTTTTTTCCGAATTATATTAGGCTTTTATAGAGTAGTTAAAACTGTGGTTTCATTTAAAGTGGCGCTGTCAATTCCACCCTGTATACATACTTCCTGCTGACATTTAGTATAATAGAATGTTTTCTTGCCATTTTGTTTAAAGAAAAGAAAAATAT
>JAEBDU010010547.1:0-25969 GCA_016802625.1 Heliconius numata | reverse complement strand
TTTTCTAAAAATGATTTTTTGCTTATAATTTATTTTTTACTTTTTAGTTACCACTGGCTAGGTTTCTCACACAAGAGACATGTACCACGATTCCGCTTCTATGGTTAGGAATGCTGTTGGCGACACTAGACCCTTCCCGATTACAGTGGGGGTTCACCAGGGCTCGACTCTTAGTCCGTTCTTATTCAATGTAGTGCAGCCTCCATGGCTGATGATGTATGCCGACGACATAGCACTCATTGACGAGAACCGACTGACGCTGGAGCGTAAAGTGAACCTCTGGGAGGTTACGCTTGAGAACGGTCTTAAACTAAATGTGTCGAACACCGAGTACATGGCCTGCGGGAGCCCGGACTCGAGCACGATCCGTATAGGTCCTGAGCCAGCCGTTAAGTCAGAAAAGTTCAGGTACCTTGGATCCGTTATGCACGAGTCTGGCATCGATCACGATGTCCATGGCCGGATAAGTGCTGCCTGGGCCAAATGGCGGGAGGTCACTGGTATGGTCTGCGACCGAAGAAAACCGCCAAGCTCAAGGGACTGATATACAAGAGCATCATACGACCGGTTCTTTTATACGGCAGCGAATGTTGGCCAGCACTATCTCGGCACACTCAGGAGCTTCACGTCACGGAAATGAAGATGCTGAGGTAGATGTGCGGCGTAACGAAGTCTGACCGCATATGCAACACATTCGTTCGAGGTAGTCTTGGGGTCCGTGACGTAGCGGATAAGCTCCAAGAGCGCCGCCTGAGATGGTTTGGCCACATTACGCGCCGGTCTAAGAACTATGTCGGATGCAAGTACCTTGCTATATCAGTTCCTGGAGTGAGACCTCCTGGACGCCCAAGGAAGCGCTGGTTGGATTTCGTGATGCCGGATATGAGAGCCAATGGTCTAACCACCGAGGACGCAAAAGACCGCGCAAAGTGAAGTACGTTGAGTAGGAAGGCAGACCCTGGCAATAGCCGGGATTAATGCCAGGAGGAAGAAGGTTTCTCATACTAGATGTCATATTATTTTTCTAATTATTCTCGGCAAGCCCTTTCATTTGATACTCGTATTGCAGATGTGCATAAATAATAACTATTCCGCCATCTTAGATGTTCCGCCATATTGGATTTAGAAAAACGTTACATTTTTCGAGTTACTCTCAACGAGCCCTTTCAATAGATATCCATATTGTAGAAGTAGACTAAAATTAACTATTCGGCTATCTTGGCTGGTCCGCCATATTGGATTTAGAATGACGTTAGATTATTTTTCGAGTTGCTCTTAATGAGCCCTTTCATTTGATATCCATATTGCAGAATTGCAAAAATAATAACTATTCGTTCATCTTGGATGGTCCCCCATATTGAATTTAGAATGACGTCACATTATTTCCCAAGTTACTCTCAACAAACCCTTTCATTTGATACCCATATTATAGAAGTGCATTAAATATAACTATTCCGCCATTTTGGATGGTCCGCCTTATTAGATTTAGAATGACGTCACATCATTTTTCAAGTTGCTCTTAAGAAGCCCTTTCATTTGATAGGCGTGATGAACAAGTGCATCAAAAATAACTATTGTGTTACTTTGAATGGTCCGCCATATTGGATTTAGAATGACGTTACACTATTTTTCCAGTTACTCTCAACAAGCCCTTTCATTTGATACCCATATTATAGAAGTTCATGAAATATAACTATTCCGCCATCCTGGATGGTCCGCCATATTGTATTTAGAATGAAGTCACAAACCTTATCATGCATTGTCATCCAAACCAAACGTGTATACAAAATTTCAGCTCAATCGTACGAACATACCTTTCATTATATGAAAGCATAAAAAACTTGAATCGTGTCGATTCTATTGGATTTCAAGTGATGTCACATTATTTTTCTAATTGTTCTCGGCAAGATCTTTCATTTGATACCCATATTGCAGAAGTGCATAAATAATAACTATTCCGCCATCTTAGATGTTCCGCCATATTGGATTTAGTATAACGTCACATTATTTTTAGAGTTACGGTCAACGACCCATTGCATTTAATATCTATATTGTAGAAGTAGACCAAATAGATACTCGGCTATCTTCGATTTCCTCCTTATGGGATTTAGAATGACATCACATTATTTTTCGAGTTGCGCTCAACGAGCCCTTTCATTTGATACCCATATTGTAGAAGTACATTAAAAATAACTATTCTGCCATCTTGCATGGTCCGCCATATTAGATTTCGAATGACGTCACATATTTTATCGTGCATTGTCATCCAAAGTAAACGTGTATACAAAATTTCAGCTCAATCGGTTGAAGATATCTACTTCAAAATTGAGCTCTAAGATTTCACCCGAACCCACATACATACATTGCAAGTTAAATAAAAGCTTTTAATTACATATAACTGCCGATTAGAACAGATTTAACGTTAAATTCCTTCAAAGTAATTTAAACACGTCCCTACATCCTCCTACGTATCTTTTTCTATAATTTCTCTGGAAATGTTTACATACGATTACCTTAATCGTAAATTATTTCTATACATTACGTGTACAAGCGTCGCATCTTACAAAATTATAAAAATAAATCTAAAAGTTCTTAATATTATGTTAATAATTGCCATGCCATTTTTATTTTTATTATAGATAATGTAAATAAAATTGAAAAAATACAAATTAATAATTTATTTTACGGAAAAAATAAAATAAATAAAATCTTATTTTTCACAGAATGTGGTCACTGTGGCGATCCTCAACCCTCTTCTTATGGGTATGCGCGTGCACCCTCGCACAGCGTATAGAACAGGAGCCGATACTGTCGCCGCGCCCTGGAAGAGTCCGGGACCGGGAGATCAAGCAGGACGAACCCACTTGTGATCAATTAAAAGCTATGTGGCGGTAAGTGAGAAAGTTATAAGCATTTACATTAAGTACGTAGTAAGGCTTTCTGAACTTTTATAAAAAATTGTAAAAAGTAAGAAAACTTCCAGTGGGGGATTTATATTAAGAGTAAGATAAAATACGGCGTTGAGTTCCGCCACTCAACAAGCAGTTTCGAATAAGTCAAGAATAGATAGTATTGATACTATATACTTTCTGCTTACCTTCTACGCAGTATAATAATACGTGAAGCTGAAAAAATATATGTAAATTGACAATGAAATTACTCAGCATCAACTTAAATATAGATTCCTCTCTAAATGTGAAATCATGTGAAAAGCTTTAATTAACTCATTTTGGATAATTTCTAATTAAACCCAATTATAAAGCTTAAAATATTTCCAATATAAATGAAATAAACGTGAAAACGTTCCCATTTAAAATTGGTAAAACTGGCATAAATGACATGAGATTTTCATTTAATAGTATTTTTTATTTAAAATTTAATTGTTATTACATCAATGATACGATTAATATCAATATTATATGCCACTAAGCTAAGCTAATCAATTTTAATACTTAAATTACTTATGCATATATAATAATACAAATTCAGTCTAATTGATATTGTTTTACATATAATAATCTATACCTTCAGTTAGGCAGTCTCTACGCAGCGTAGAGCCTTGAAATTTGGTATTTACTTTCAAGAGTGTAGGATAGGAAATAAGGAGAAAATTTCTCTTTATTCCTAACAAGAAAAAACGAGTTCACAACAAACAAAGCGGTATGCGGCCACTAGTTTAATATATAACAAGAATAATATTGCTAGGTATTTAAATTAACCAATGAATAATTTGCGTCAAACAGTCCTCACGCGCACATACCACTTCCATCGAGCCCTGTTCACGATCTATTGATCTGTAGTGGCTTTGCGGCATTCCCTTTATTGGACAATGGCGAAGCTATTTTGGTATTCAACGTTATGTTTCCCCATTTCTCTTTGAACTGCCCGTATTTGATTTAATTGGTAGAATTTAGTTCTACTTAGGTGTATATACATATAGGTACCTATAAAGGAAAAGTTCCTTGAATAAACGTATTATTATTACAGAAAAGTAAACAATAGTTATTGTTTTATTATAAGTCTAGTATACATATGGATAACATGTGTCTTTAAAAAAAACAACTGAATATCCTATATCTTTATTAAACGAACGTAGTTCATTGTATTAAATAACTAATTTAGTAGTTCAAGCGGGCGAAGCCGCAGACGGGTCATTAAAAATATTCATATCATAAATCGGTTTTACTCACAAACTAAGCTTCTTTCCATCAGGCGAATGATAAATTATCACAGATTTAACACGAATACTATTTCGGGAGCGCGTTACAAAAATTGTCTGCAAAGTCAATCAACGTCAAATGAAGATAGATTACAAAGCGTTTTGTCAGTTTATATAGACTGGATTATTTTATTATGAAAAAATATACGAGTACATATAAAAGTTCTGAAATGTTATCAAATAATTGATCTCTGTGAATGAATGGTATAAAAGAGATTATTGACCTATAAAGAAAAACTTTTTTGTTCTTCACGCTGTATCCTCTACATAATAGGGTAGTCAGAAAGAACCTGCGAACCTAGTGCTAAGAGACTCCGTCTCTTCTCCGTCTCCGTCTCTCACTTCCCAACATCGCACTTTAACTCGTTACCAGCGCGGAAATGAAAATATTATAAATTTCGTTTCGTCGAGTGGAAATCAAACCTACACTGTCTTTAGAATGAATAGTGAGTGTATTTTTAAATCTATTTTAGAATGGATGTTAAAAATTTTAACATTGCATAGAATAAAAAATAAAGAGATAAAAAGTACTGATAGAATCTCTTTAAAGTCTTAACAGTTTTAAATTAAAAAATAAAAAACTGTTTTCCAATTTAAACTTTGAAGCTTTAATTAAAGTACAATACGTATTGATTGATGTTCTCAAAATTATTTTGTATTGACATTATTTTACCTTTTGTGCGTTATTCAATCGACTTATTCTATTGTTCTTATGTATAAAAGCTTATGAACTTCACCCAACAATAATTGTTTTTTTAACAGGAAAATGACATAAATATGTTTTATTTATTATGTGAGATTTTCTATAATATAAAAGAAAATAGATTTTTGTTAGCTTCACGCTATATTCCGTATCTAGAAGAGTACTCTCCGTAACACTTAGTATTAAAACACTCCGTTTTTCACCTTTTCCCGAATATTCAAGGCATGGCGTGTTGAAGGGCGGCAATCAAGGATTTGCGACCCAAAAGAAACGCAGTATCTCAGATTGCAAGTAGGAAGGAAAACAGAGTTTCTTAACACTAAGTTTTCTTTAATCACCTACAGCAAGTTTCAGTACCAACGGATAGGAAATTAAAATATCATGACAAGGATCATAAAACCTATGGAAAGCTTAGTTCGTTACCTATATTAATCCAAATTAAGAAGAATTTAATATGCCGTAAAGTCTATTATTATTAAACTAATATAAAGCATATATATAAATTTACAATACAAGTTTGAAATACCTCTATGGAACCCCACGTCAAACTAATTTCAACTTTGTCAAAACGTCAATTGTAGTAATTACTGTTAATTCGCGAAATTTGCCACGGTATGTGAATGGTGATAGGCATTCCTAGTCGGCGTTTACTCGTGTAGATTTTAACATACCGACGGAATAATTTACTATTAGAGAATGTTAGCTAAAATATATTAAGTATGGGATTTAGATATTTTGTAGGAAATATATAAGGAAAATCAAAGCTTAACATTAATGGCAGTGCGTGTTGAGTTGACGGAACTTAACGCCGCAATTAGTCTCGTTTGGTAACGAGTAAGGCAGGAAATGAAAATATTAAATATTTCTTTTCCTCAAGTTTCGAATCGAACCCACAACTAGCCTCTAGGTGTTTAGTAAGCATTATGTATTATACTTTTATTTTATTATATTTTATACGAAACAAATTTTGTCAATTAAGCGCATTTCTCGTTAACAATGCCTTCGAAGAAATTTAAAGCATTTTGAAGTATTTCGAGTGTTCTACGTAGACAAGTATTTTAGTTCCGACGAGTTGCCTCGACAAGTGCCTACTAAAGCTGCTTGTGTACTTTACTCAAAGTTGTTATTGCAATAGTTTATTTAAGTATTTCTTTTTTATAAATATAATATTTTCAATCAAAAAGCAATTGTCGCTATGATACGAAAGAATTATGTTAGATAGAGATTTTCTATATTTGTATTTCGCTTCACGCTTTTTCTCACAACGCAGTGGACAAAGAGAATCTAGTGTAACAACACTATGTGCTTCACGTTCTATAAAATTTCGAAACTTTAGTGGCAGAACTCAATGCTCGCTTTATCTTGTTAGAGCAATGAAAAGAACTTATAAGAATCGTATTTACAGTCTTTTACTCGTTACCGATGGATCATTAAATGCAGAGGATAATTAAAGTTAAAGAACAAACAAATTGGAAACTTTCCTTTACCAGTTCTAAGTAACAATTGGCAGGAAGCGAAGGAAAAGTTTTCTCAAAGTTTTCTGGTGGGATTGGAGGTTTGACATTTTGTTTTAAAATCAGTATATAAATTAAGAACTTGTATTTTATACGTAGGTGTCTTTCATATACTTATTCCTACTGTTATACTTTGCTATTATTATATTTTTCTAACAATTACTAAAAAATTACAATATCTGCTTTGGATCAGTCTTATTTTGGTAACTCATATTAATTTATAGTCTCTATAAATAAACATATTTTGAGCTTCACCTCCACTAATAAATAAACATTTATATATCAATTTTGCTTTTCTTTCGACAAAGACTAAGAAAAATTATTCTTTTTATACATATAACCAAACAAGCAATTCATCTAATTCAGGCAGAAAGTAGAGAACAGAGTGCCTTCACACTCTATTCAGTTTTTATTTATACGAGATTATTAATTATAAATCTAAAATATTGGCAACTTTAGGTAAAACAATAAAAGAAATTCATGTCTACAAAGATGCTATAATTGATTAATTGCTGAGGGTTATGGTTGAGGAGCTCTCTGGTAAGACAAATACCTCTTACCTTGGATGGTTTCCAAGAGGCACGGGCTCAAATCCCGTTACGTTAAAAATTGTATACGTCCTTAAAAAAATATTTTTCTATCCTATGTGTGGAAGATCACTTTAAATATGTTAAATAAATACAGAAATTAATAATATTATGGAGATACCAAAAGTTACTTCCACATTCTAATTAATGTGAAAACTCGCTTAATGCTCGAGATGTTGGTTCAATTATCGCGGATTGTCCGTATTACCGCGTCCTTTGCTAGCTCAAGCGAAATAATTATATTAATCTACGGTGAGCTAATGAAAAGATACAAATTATTATTTATCTATACTAAAATTTATATGTAGATAGGTTACTTATGTACGATGCTTAATACTTAGGAACACAAAATTCAAAGACAAATAATATTTCTCAATAAATATAATAGACAAAAGTACTCTCAATTTTCTTCGGTTCCCATCAAGACACTTCCGTTCCCTATTCAAAGCCGCGCTTTATCTCGACACCAAAGCGAAAAAAATAAAATATTAAATATTTCATCGAGTGGGAATCGAACGCACAACCTGTTGCGTTTGGTCACACGCTTGTGCTCCTGCTCCTCATCTCCTTTTCACGTCATCCTGTATGACACCAAAGATAACAGGTTAATTATTTAACTTTAATAAGTGTACTCCAATCAACACAACATATCGAAGTTATTAGTGCTCATCTGGCACACCTGGAACGCCATAAACAAAGAATAACAAAAACAATTTTAATTTTAATTTTCTATTCTACACAGGTTCTCCAAGCGACAAGCCAGAGCTCCAGAACTGATAAATGAACCGCTGCCGTATCGCGACCCTCTTATGTATAACGAGTGGCCAGTCTACACTGCTATGCCTCGTGCTGCCCCAAGGTACTTACAAGATACTTTAGAGATATTCTTTAGTTAAATTAACTTAAATATAGATAGAAAAATAGAATCAAACCCATGACCATTGTATCACACATGCACAGTAGATACGTTACAATTCGTTATATTAACGTCAGATATGCTTAGTTGTCAAATTTAATGTTTTAAATATATAAAGACTGCTTGGAATATTTCAAGTACGTATAGTCTTTATCAATAAATTTCTACTTCATTTTTTAAATTCTGTTATATATTAGATAATAATATGAATTTGAATCTCACATGACATAAATAATTAAATAATAAATTCTGATATTACGTTTGGTAATAAATAATAACGATTCACTAACGACAGTGCAGTTGAAATGTTCCGGCCTACACCGAAATTGGCCTGGGCTGCTTAGATAACACGAAGTCTTGAGTTGTGAAGTGAATGATATGTGAAATAGCCTATAATACTACATCTACAGTAGTGTGAGAAAATAGCTTTAAAAGTTCTTCTAGCTATTTTTAGTACATGTGAATCAAATAATATAAAACTTTAAATTTTTTGAATTTTGAATGTATATTAAAACGACTCAATTCAAAAAGATTTATGAAAAATTCAAAACCATATTAAAATTCCAGAGCGTGCTTCTTAAATTATATTAAAAAACCAAATTTAAATACCCCATTCATACACACATATATTATATAGTAAGATAAAATAAAAATTGCTATTTCAATATGCGTAGCGCTACGCACGTCGGTCTACGACGCGACGTAGCATCATATATTCTGGAAATTCATTTTTGTTTTTGTATTCTTATATCAGTTTGATGTATAGTGTATTATTCATTTTCTGTCAGTCCTTTACATTGCCAACGAAATATTTGCTTGAAATGGAATAAAAGTAAATAAAATTGTGTATTTTAATATTTATTATTCGAGACAGAGAGTTTATTTTAGCAGGGTAGACAAAGTGAACCTCACGCACTGCCCATTTTTTTATACATTGAATGGCGGAACTTAACACCGTGCTTTATCTATTACAACGAGGAAATTAATACGATTTAAGAATAATCGTCTCTACTTCGTTTACAATCAGAACGAAATATAGATAGTGTCGCTCAACGCATAAAGACCTTTATCAGGATTATATCAGGATAACATCATTCATTTTTTACAATAGACTAGAATAATAGATATACTAGAACTAATGAGATAGACTAATGAATTTTATAGGGTAGAAGTAATGAAATTTAAAATGCAACAATAGTCGGCGAAATATTTTTAAAATAAATTATATAAAACATTTAAAAATATGAATATAAACATATAAATAACATTTAAAAAGATGTATAATTGGTTTGGAACTAAGATTTCCTCGAATAACCTGCTCAAATGTCAACCAGAGGCAAAGAGCTGGCTGGATTAGTCAATCAGTCAGTCTATAGTTAAGTAAATCAGTCAGTCATTATATTATCATCATCAGCGACATCCATCATTTGTCCAATGCTGGACATAGGTCTTCCCCAATTTTCACCACCACACTCGATCTTCAACTCTTCGGACCCATCCCATTATATTATATATTTGTAAATATACTTCAATCAGCCATTATATTATATATTTATAAATTTATAAATATACTTTTAGCGTAATCTAAAACAACATTTCCATCTATCATATCAACCAGTAATACAAACCAGCTAACATTTACTCTATTAACTTCCTTTCCGTTGGTCGCAACTTGGTCCATACATCACACAACATAATAAGACAGGATCGTGCTCGTATTACTTCTCTTACCCCCCGTTACTTTGTCACGGGAAATGACCCTCCCGCAACACCTGGATTGTTTATGAAAACCGATCTTAGAAGGTGAGTACTGTTTGTAAAAAAATTGTTAATTTTTTTTTATAATAATATCTTTATTTATTTATTGTTGAATAAGTTCGAATATTTTACTTTCCATATCGTTGTTATTACATGCATATGCATGTGATATAAAAAAAGTTAATGCATTATTCTAAAACAATTAAATGAATACTAAAATAAACTCTTTATTCTGCTAAAACTAATGTGATGATAAAATGTCCAAACTTTCATTTCATCTATACTAATATAATAAAGCGGAAGAGTTTGTTTGTTTGTTTGTTTGAACGCTAAGATCTCTGGATCTACTGGTCCGATTTACATTATTTTTGTTTTGTATGAAAGCTGCATTCTTCAGAAGTGCTATAGGCTATATAACATTACATTATACATATATACTAATATATTTTAAAGTACTTTCTATTTTGATATGCAATTTATTCTGCCATGTTAATAACAACCGTCGCGTCGCTACGCAACCGTTACCGCGACATTTTGATATTCATCCTTATGAAAATAAATATAATAGTCACTTTTAGCATTTTATCTAGATTAAAATTATAGTTTACTGTATAACATTCTAATAAATGATTAAGGAGATGTCACTGATTCCAAATGACCTAGCCTTCGGGCGGCATAATATGAGTATGACCGACGCGAAAATATTCTTATAGTTCAAGCAGGCGTAGCCGCGTCCGGATACACTAGTATAATAATAAACTCTTTCATTTTCCGGTGATTCGGTTAAAGATTTTCATTTAAAATGTCTCATTTCTATTACGTTATACAAAGTGTAAATTATTTTAATAATGTCATAAAAATATATTTTTAAAATTATAAATTCGATTATTGTACTATTATACGCTCTGCTAGGGTACTTACTCAGAATATTTATTTAGTATTTAAATCCTCCATGCATAATAAAAAAAACATACACTACTAACTTAAAAAGAAAATTTAAAAAGCTGTTTTTCCGGGAATATTTCTCTTAATAATACAAATATTTTTCAATATCGCTTACCCCGAACACGTGGGTTCGATCTAGGGCAAGAAAACAGTACTTGAGATGTATACAATATTTGCTTATTAATTTCCGAAGCGAACCAGCTCTCGTTGCTGACGGTACGTGGGTGAATATTTTACTTGGAAGCACCAACATTTATGTTACTTTATTGGACGTGAACTACTTTTCCTATATAAATAGTTTTTGAATAATTTCTAGATACCCTCATTTTTATGGGTCATGCAAGTTTCTATTTATTTTGCATAATAAATGTATATAGTTAAAATACGCCTATATGCTAGAATAATTGACACTATCGTAGAATAGTGTTCAATTTATATGAAAATTGTAAGTTGTCTAAATTGGGAAAATAATTATTTTGAGGCCGTCGTGATATAACAGCACAGGGTCTGCCTATTTTCGCAACGGATCTGGGTTCATTTCCCACTTAAAGATTTTTTTTTTTTATTTCCTTACTCGATATAGATAAAGTTCGGCGTTGAGTTCTGCCATTGAAAAGTAGCAAATATAATATTATGATAGTAACAATACTCCCACTATATGCTTCTTTTCTTAGGTTTACTTTGTTTGTATAATATCTGAACAATATAATAACAATGTCAATAGTTCTATTCAATTGTGTTATATATTTTCTTAGAAATAAAATACGTTAACATACAAAGTCTATTTATGGTACGGCATTTGACATCAACGTTTCAATAGACGTGACCTATTGATAAATAAATTTATAATAAAAAATACAATACTTATTTTTAAATTATGTCAAATGTTTTATTATTATTATTTGTTTTGCTACAAAGTCAATATAGAGCTAAATACATTCTTAAGGTGAACCTCTGAAGAATTTCTTCATCATATTCCATTTCTGGAACATCTTGTATAAGGTTAGGCATTGCGTCATAATAATATAACATAATAAAATAAATGTCAGCAACGAGAATAGTGTATAATATAATATTTAATCCGATTTTGAAGTACTCGAGCTGCACAAGCAATACAATTCAACGCGTCCAGATGACTCTTTTGTGAAGTTTCCATTGTATCAAAATACTTCGTACTCAATTTCCTAAAGCCTTATGAAGGAAGTTAATATATAAAATACAATGTTATTTTTATGTGGGACTTCTTAGCCTAGCATGGCATAGCAGATTTTTTGAGTATCTCTTCTGAAAACTAAGTTTTCCATAATCCATCATCATTTGACAAGAATTGGTAGCGATGGAACTTAACGCAATTTTAGCACTGAGCTCGTATTAAGAAAAGTGTTATTTTATATTACACTTTTGTGTCGATCTAAAACTCCTAATTTAAAAACTAATGTTTAAAACTACAACATGAATTATTTAACAAATAATCTCATGAAGTAAAATTAATATTTTCTACTATCTCTAAATTTTATCAATTGTATATTTCATTATTTTATTCTGATAGTCAATACCGAGTCATATTCGTAGATATCCAATTCTTCTACGGTTCAGGCATCAACTACGCTAGAGGAGCATCTAATTACAGTACACCCAGTCACTAATGTCAAAATATTACTCTCCATATATTCTTTTTTATTAACAATCACTCGTTATAAAATATTATTATGATAATGAATATTAATTTTAACCAAACATTTATGTGGGCTATAGGAATGCGACCTTGAATAACGCCTATCGACTATAGAATATTTTGCGTAATTACTAAAATATATCACATTCCTATTAAAATTTAGAACGGATTTGTTGATAATAACTAATAATGGTAGTACGGATAAATTCTTTAATATCATAAATTAAGCTTTGGTAGATTTATGATATTGTAGATAAGAGAATCGCTCGCGACTTCGTCTGGTAATATTTGTATTTGTTTTATTTTAACTTAAAGCTGTATCCTGCATGCAACTGCCGGAATTTAGTGTTAAGACACTCCGTTCTCTAATTACTTCACGATTTTCAAGACATTGTGAATAGCGGAACTCAACACCGCGTTTTATCATGTTAATGTTGTAATTTTTTAAGCCAATGACTAATTTTAACGTATTAAGATATTTTTTATTGCAGTTTCTTTAAAATCTTAACTCATCTCCCGGCATAGGTATGCTTAATAGAGACATCTTTAACATCGGTCATCAGAATATTCTCTCAATATATTCACAGTTGTTAGCTAAATAAGCTTTTTGTATAAAAAGTCGTAATAAATTATTTTATTCATATGCTCAAGGATGATTTTTCTATATATATTGCCATTGTGTTCATCAGAGGAAAAAAAAATATTGAAATATTTCTTCACTTCTTTGAATGACAATCCGAAATAACGCAATAAAATGCACAGTCGTTTAATGACGTTATATAAGGTTTACCCTGAATTATCTAAATTCTCCAATATCACATGTATAAATAAATTAACTAAAGGTCCTCCTCCCTCCTCGTTTTTTTAAACTTGGTTAAAGAGAAGCAGCCAGCATTAATAATTTTATTTTATATAATACAAGGCTAACTATAAAGACGTGGGAGCTGTGAAAGCTTCTCAACAAGCCCACTCGATCAACTATAAAAAATATTTAAAAAAAATATAATTTATTTTTACATACATCCTCATTATATCCTCTCTAGATATGAGAAATAATTCATTTCTAGTCGTTAAAGCCGTTTCTGAGATTAGCATGCACAAACGAACAGCCAAATGGACAAATCAAGAAACGGACAAAAATTCACTATTCTTTTGAGCTCGGCATTCTATTGAAAAATGCTCTTAATAATAGATTTTCTGATACTCCTTCCATATTTTTTCTGATACAGACTCAAATAAGATTACTCATAACATATTTTGATACAGGTTCCGATACCAGTATCCGTCTATCCCGCGGGAGGCGTACGGACGGGTCATCACCAAGGCTCCACCAAATGTGGTACGCACGCCAGACTATGGAGAGGTGAGTTTGATATTATAGTTTTTAGGATTAATAGGAGTTATTCCTAATAGACAAATCATTGATGATGAATTGGTCGTATGGCTATGTCATTGTTCTCCAAGGATATTTGTAATAATTTATTTTACCTACTAAGAGTAGCCTATCACATATCAGGGAACCTGGGAACCTAATTTACTACTATACTACGCTCCCCTAACGGGAGCGCACCGATTGCTCCTTTCCGCCGACATACCGAGGATATTGGCGTACTGAGTGACGGGAGAGAGAAATTGAAAATATTAAATGTCTCTCTAGGCGTCTTTTTTAAGCCCCGTATTTATAAATCGCCTTCAAGTCTGAGATAGGCTTTGAGATGCCGTTTTCATTTATAGATGAAATATTTATGAATGAAAACTGCATCTCAAGGTCGAACGGACTTAGGAGTTAAAAATTAAAAATATTGTTTCCTAGTTTGAAGGATTGAAAGTGACATCTATGGATAGGAACTTTATTTTACACTATGTTAACATACTATATTAAACATATTTATTGCAACCTAAACTTTATTAAATAATTACAAAGTACCTAAACAAAGTTTGAGAATTCTTTATAAATACAAACTTATTCTGTAATAATTAAGCGTGTTTCGTCATCGAACGAACTTGGGTTGGCGGTTTGATGAATTTCATAAAAGTCAAGGGCACGAACAAAAAGTATTAACGTTTGGGTTGGTACCGTCTAAGGCTGTAGGGCCTGTAGGCTAAAAATACTCGTAGGGCGCCACAAAAACTGCTTTATAAGAAAACTTTGTCTATTAAACTGGTAAACCTTCGTGTTATTGGTTTTTGTTTATTTGTATGTGTCGCTTCATACTGTATCCCGCACACAGCGGGTTAGACAGAGGAACCCTATGTCATAAATCTAAAAACAAAATATGTTAAGACACTCCGTTGCCCACTTTCCGCCGAATTCTGGAGACAGTGCGTGTTGAGTGGCGGAATTCAACGCCGCTTTTTGTCTCGACACCAGGGCGAAGAAATGAAAATACAAATGTAAATCGAGTGGGGATCGAACCCACAATAATTATTTATTTAAATTATGTTTTTTAAAATAATCATAAAAAAAATACCTAGAAAGTATAAAACAGTTTCAAGGATTTAAAAAGTAGAGCAAGGCTAGTAGCATTTCCTTGCATATAAACTGTTGCACTGCCCACATAAACCACTTAGTCTCATTAGTTTTTACAGTAATGGACTCGAGATCCTTGCAAAATATTCCAGTACTAAACTTAATTGCTTAATGCTTTATATAAAAAGGCACGTTTTCTATTTTTTTTCAAGTGGGTTTTTTACTGGGAACCTAGTGTTAGAGCATTTTGTTCCAATTTAGACACTTCTGTTCCCCACTTTCAGCCGAATTCTACAGGCGTTGCGTGTTGAGTAGCGGTGTTCTACGCCGCACTGTGCCTCTACACCAGAGCGAAAAAATGAAAATATTTAATATCTCGCTCTACTAACGAGATGAAACGCTGTTGAGTTTCGCCAATAAACACGCAATGTCTCAAAAAACTCGGCAAAAGGGGGGGAAACGGAAGTGTCTTAATTAGAACCAACGAAAACGCAGCGTTTAGTTCCAACACTTAACATGCATGTCAATACATGAAAAGAAGAGGATATAGGTAGCCTTTTCAACTTTGCAGGATAAAGCATGAAACTAAAAATAACTTATTCCAATAGCATTAAGTCAATAAAAAAGAGGGGAGAGTGGGAGGGGGGTGAATAAAATATAAAACAAAAGTCAATTGTGAAAAGAGACTGTTTAAGAAACACACAAATGTGATTTATATAAGACACGAACGAGCTTTGATGTTTTATATTGAAAAGAATATTTAATATATTAATAATCTGTTTTGTTTATTCAATATTTGATGTTATTTTTATCATCATCCCTCATTGATTGATAAAATATCTCCAATCAACTCTTACCTCGTTATATATACATGTGAAGGTCTTTCTACGGAACACTCTCTCAATATAAGGGGCTATTGTGACAAATAAACAAAACAAGTTCATGCTATATCCCCGTTTAGGGAACCTAGTGTACAGACACTCCGTTCTCCACTTACCGCCTAGCTTTGAGATATTATGATTAGATTTAACGCCGCTCTTTGTCTTGCTTGTTGCTAACGAAGCAATAAAAAGAAAATTAGTATTTCCTCCGAATTCGCACTCGGAAACTTCGAACCCACAACCATCGCGATACAGTTATACATTATGGCACCACCACAACTAATTTTTTATAGTTATCAAACGTTCTAATTTAATTTTTTTTATATAAAAATGAATAATGATGTATATAAAATTAATATATTAGTCTCAACGTATTACGGGGTCGTGGGCGGCGGTGATCATCATCAGGTGACCCGAACGCTTTTTGCCTTGTCCCTTTTCCATAAAAAAGAAAACGAACTTTACAATAGAAATCCCTCAAAGCTTACACATAGATTTTCAAATAGTATTTCAAAATGTCATATCCATTAATATAATAAAGAAATTCATGTAATCTTCAATATACTTAAGCATTAAAGTACAGGGTGAGTCATATTGAACTTTCCGGTTTTGGAAGGACGTTGCACGAAGAAGGGAAGGAGTAGAAGGGTGGGGATGGTGTCATTAGACGCGCCATGACATGCAGTTTTAGTGTGAGCAATGGCTTGGTCGGGACAACATCGTGCGTTCGTAGTTGAAGAGTTTATTAAAAATGGCGGCTCCGTGATCACAACACAGCGTGCGTTCCGTTTACATTTTGCTATTGGTCGACGTGATCCCATTCCCACTGGATTTCGATACTGGGCTGAGAATAACCCACGAAACCTACACGAACGACCACTTCACAGCCCTCGAGTGACAGTGTGGTGCGCTATTGCAGAGTTTGGTGTGTGGGGTCCCTATTTTTTTGAAGAAGATGGTCAAGTCGTCACAGTTACCTCTGCTCGGTATTGCGACATGCTTGAAACTTTTCTGAAACCGAAATTGGAGGAATTAACGCAGAATCATGACAACGATAACATCTGGTTCCAACAAGATGGTGCTACAGCCCATACATCCAGGCGTTCAATGGAAATCCTGCGACAAATGTTTCCCGGTCATCTCATTTCTTTGGGAGGTGACGTTGGGTGGCCGCCGAGATCACCTGATTTAACCCCCTGCGATTTCTTTCTCTGGGGTTACCTGAAGGAAAAGGTGTACACGCATCGTCCCCGAACCATCGATGAACTGAAGGCTGCAATCACGGAAGAAATCAATGCTATTCCGCTGAATATGACTCGACGAGTAATGGACAACTTCCGGGAAAGGCTTCAGCAGTGTGTGGTCAATGGAGGTAGACATTTACGGGATATCATTTTTAAAACCAACTAAATTAAAACTGCATGTTATGTGCTTTCAAACAATAAAATAATTTTTACTGCATGTCGCTTTGTTTTTAATACACACCTTATTGAAATCGGAAAGTTCAATATGACTCACCCTGTAATTACGCCACAATCCATAAATCCAACCATTCCACATTTGGAGAGGAGAAATTATTTTTTCTGTGTAGGCGTCGCCGTGGGCGTTACAGAATAAATTAAAAGACGAATATTTAAATCTTTAATAATAAAAATCTAGTGCAAATAAAAAAAGCCAAAGTTATAATTAGGTTCTCTGTTGGTTTAGAACCGACCGCGTGTAACTAATCGCTTAAAGAAAATTGAGCTTGTGACACACTAAAGCTGCGGTGCGAATTTTTCATGTGTAAAAAAATCAAAAATATTTAGACATTTGAAATATATTTAATAAGGAATATTAGTAAAAGAAAATAAAATCGGTCGTTGACACTTTACTTTACTTTTTAATCAGATAACTTTTCGAATTTCCGTATAAAAAAAATGATTCAATTTGAACCTTTTGGCATTCCGTCCAAGCAGTCGAGCCATTTCTATACAATTCTACTCAATGTCTGATATTAAATTTCTATTATTTTAGTTCTTAATCTTTACAAAAAACATTAAAATATCTTTAGAATCGAAAGGAATTTATATTTTCATTTAACCCTAAAACAATAATAGTAAAATTTGATAACCTTTTACACTTTAAGATATTTGCGTCGGCCGTAGCGTCCTATAAATGGGTGAACTAGTGTAGTTCGCTTGTTTTGTTTTCCATACAAAGTAGTGTTGACCTGTCGTCCGGGTTTGTTGGGTGGACCAAAGGTTTTATGAATATGTATGGTAAGTTGTCAAATACCGGGTAAAACCGGGACAAGTCTGTATATATAGTCGTATAGTCGTTTTTTAAGGCATTAAAAGTCTTCCCTTATCAGCTTTTCAGCAAACTTACGAAAAGATTTTATATTTGAAACTGTAATCCATCGGCCCTGTGGCGCAACGGATAACGCGTCTGACTACGGATCAGAAGATTCCAGGTTCGAATCCTGGCAGGGTCGGCAAATTACTTTTTTATATTTTTTCTATATGTGAATGATTAATTTAATTTTTTTATTGTATTATAATAAAACTTTTGTTATTAGTTTTAAAAATATGTTAAAATCAATATATATTACACACACATAAAAACTTAAACATTAAATTTAGATTTTTGTAATACTTCCCATTTAACACTTAATATCTTCAAAAATATGAAGAAAGTGGGGAACTAAATGTTTTAACATTAGGTTCCCTATATCTTCCTTGCTATATGAAAAATAAAATAAATACGTATATATATATCTTACCATACCATATAACCTAAATAATTATAAGGTACGCCAAGCAGCTGGTCTTTCAATTTTATGTCTAGACAATTTTTGTACTAGTAAATAGACTGTAGAACTTTTACAGCGAGTTGTATGACGCTGCTATGAATGGCGACAGTTAGTGCTAGAACAATAGTGCATATAGACCGAAGCTTTGAAAAGCTACTGTAAGATCTGGCTGAGTCTTTAAAAAACGAAAAAGACATGGTTTTACTTATTATATAAACTCGTTATTTCTTTTTAAATTTAAAAATGAAAATTTTCGTTTTAAAAATGAATATTTAAGTATATTTTTAGAAGATGTATTAGAAATAAGGTAGATGTATAAAATTTGAATGCGGGACTCATAACTGCGCCTCCATTACCGCGATTTGACCACTAAGCCGTAACACGTTCTTATCGAGTTCCGTCCGTTCAAATCCCGCTTGTCGAAAACAGTAAAACTTCAGCAAATGCAATACGGAATGAAAATTTAAAAGTCTTCAGTTATCCTCAATATTAAAAAGTTTCGATATGAGCCGAAACTAAGACTAAAGTCAGAGGTTAAGTCTGCTGAAAAATCTTATTTCGATACTAAAAACAGGTAATGCGGGACCTCATTTTATTTTCGAGAACACAATACCTATGATGAAGGTATACCGGAGGTATACCTTCAGCTAGCTTATTAAGTTTTATATTTAAACTGCGTAAAGTTAAAAAAAATACAAACTGATATACGAGTATGTAGACATTTAAAATACAGAAACATTAAAAGCACGCTCGTCTCGTCTAATGTCACGCTGTGACATTTAATAAAATGGTTGTCACTGACTTTTAAAAGTTAAGTAAGGTAATTTCCTTTGGTATCTTGATTTCCACAGTACGGTAATAGTACAACAATGCCACGTAATAGAGCAATTGACCTTTCAGTTTTGCTTTCAGGTTGTCTTGAATAGGGCTACCAGTGAAAACTGACTGTATAGTCAAATATTTATATTATTATTTTAAAGTAACGAAAATATATAAAGGAGTGTCTTAACGCTAGGTTCCGGCCTATCCTGCTGTGTGCGGGATACAGTGTGAAACTGAAAATATGTATTCTTTTGGATTTTTCATTTCTTTATTTTCTGTTATTTTCTTTTAAAAGGTTTTATTTAACTTACCGTTGCCGTTTCAAATATATTACATATACTAACACACTTACTACACGTCTGTAAGTATATGTAATATACTCGTTTGTGAAATGTTGCAAGCACATTTTGACTCACTTCCCAGTCCGATTGAGCTGAAATTCCGTTTGCGGCATCAATTTTGATGACAATGTAATTACAAATAATTAATTATTGGTGTTAATTCAACATGGTCGCAGCAACAAACTGGTGGATTACAAATTTTTGCACAATCTATCTGTGTGTGCAAAAATTTGCAAAAATCAGTGCTTAATTTGTAAAAATATGTACCTTGAAAAAAATTATCTAGAAAAATTTTATAACTGCCTTTTTAGAAAATCTATTTTATCTTTCTTTGCTTCTTCCAAAGTATAGAAAATTCGACGGTAAACCATAAAAAAATCATACAAAAAATTATTTGGCAATGAAAGTCTTTCACGATTGATTTAAATAAATATATAATGTAATCTTCTGAAAAAAAATGTATGTGAATATTCTATAAATTATACTTACACTTAACAAATAAACTGAAAGTAACAATAAAATAATGAAAATTATTATTATAAAATAGTCATAATATATAATAGTTTTAATAATTTCTTAAATTTTTAAAATACATAAGTAAGTTTCAACAACCCTACAAAGTGGTATCACCTACGTAAAGCTGAACCCACGTTCTAAATCAAGCTTCAATAATTTCACAACACTTAATGGTATATACCATTCTAGAACCCCACGCTGTGTACCTACCTCAGAGCATAAAGAGATATTCAATCTACAGTGTGCATGTCGTCGTATAGGAAAAAGTTATACGAACAACTAAGAAATATCATCATCATCAGCCTGTCCTCGTCCACTGCTGGACATAGGCCTCTCCAATGGCACGCCACTGAGCTCGATCTTCGACTCTTAATTTAAAAAATATAAAAACTAAAATATTATAAAGTAAAAGCTTAAAAAAGCTGGTTTGACGATAATAAAATGAAAAAATCAATTTATTCAAAATGTCCACATATCCGTACAAATTGTTACGATTTATTAGAACTGGCCATCATTTGTGCCTTTTATTAGGCACGTCTGCACTAAACGATATCATGCTAATGTTCAATGTTCAAACATGTTTGTATAAATTTATGACGTAAATGCGCGATGCATGTTTCCCATTCTGTATTTTACGGTTATGTTTTTAGCTAAAGTAAAAATTAAATAGCCATAGAAACTTTGTGTAGGAACATCTGGAAAATCTGGAAAAGGGCGTGATGTTCTTGCACATTTTCCAGATAAGATTTTTTAGATAAAATATCATATCCTATCTTACTCCTTACTAAACCTAATAATATTATTCTTAATGTGAAGAATGGATATATATTCCTTTTCTCACAAAAACCATTGGATAGATTTAGACGAAAATTTACAGAAATATGTTAAGTTTTTATTTAAGCTCAGACGACAGAAAAATATATACTCGTAGGCTACAATTTATGTAAGGGTTTTATATAATTTGGTTCTAACATAACATAAGTTTAAGAGGTTCAGTTTATAAACCCGCGATCCCTCGTCACAGATGTTCGGCATGTTGAACGTGCCGCACACATCTGGGAAGATCCTGCGGTATCCTGGACCGTCGCGGCCTCGCGGCGGACCCCAGTTCATGATACCTCCTCAGAGGGACAGGTGAGTTATTAATTATAATCATATTTTAGTATCACACATTTTATTTTATTTTTCAGCTGCACGCTGTATTCTGCATTTAGCAGGGTAGGCAGAGAGAGCCTAGTGTTAAGACCCTCCGCTCCTAACTTTCCGCCGAATTCTAGAGGCATTGCGTGTTGATTGGCAAAACTCGCTGCGACTTGCCTCGACACCATAGCGAAGAAGCTAACCTATTTAATGTGTCATTTCCTCGAGTGGGAATCGAACTCACAACGTCTGGCGTTTATGTTCATAATATGTTTTATACTGTATGTGTGAGTGTAAACTTTAAATTATATACAAAGTATGGTTCCATTACAACCAATTAATATATCAACTATGTTCATCACTAATTTGCACTCAACATCAATTATCTACTGACCATTAGCAGTTTATCAGTATACTCGTATGTGCATATATGTGCATATATTAGCCATCTACACAATACCTGTTACTAAAACAAGGTTAACCGAGGTCCTAGTACTAAAACAATTAATTTTATAACATAAATAAAAAACAATTTTCCTGTCCAATTTAAATTTAACAAGAACAACAAACCATACTAACATCTAGTAGGTACCTACTGCAAAATTGAATAACATTTCTATTCTACAATTGTACATACGTAGGTTCGAGGCTTTGAAGAAGTTGATCCGACAGGAGCACGTCCGCGAACTACAGAGGAAATACGAAACGGAACAGAAACAGGAGCTCAAGGAGATTGCGGCCGGCCGCGGGTGAGTGACGCTAAGTACTCTTTATACACGTATATATATATACAATACCACTTTTCTAAGTAGGTATACTTACTTAGAAATAGTAAAAGAGCTTCTGTTTTAAGTCTATTCGTTTACCTTTTGTTTTAGCTTCACGCTGTATATCACATGTAGCTAGAAAAGCAAAAGGAATATAGTGTTAAAACACTTCGTTCTCCACACATCGCGTATGTTTTGAAATATTACGTGTTGAGTAGCGGAAGTCAATACCGGCCTTTTATATTTTTACTGTAGCAAGATATAACAATAATTTATGTCCATCACTGGATATCAAACCCACAACCGTTGCGTTCGCAGTTAAACGCTATTTTTATTATAAATTATATGCACATTTTATTAGTATATATACTTGACCATTAAAAATAATAACTTAAAATGGTACATAATGTCAAACAAACTTATCATGAAAGCTCTACATGAACAAGTTACCGCCATAAAGTCTCAAATTGTCTAACAATGGCATAATGGTAGTTTGGAAAGGCTATTTATTAACTTTGATTGCGAACTGTAAATACAGTTTTTTATATATTGTAGAGACAACGACTGTTGATCCAAGGGAGCAATGCCATGATATTCATTTTAAAAACTAACCTTACATTTTAAGTTGTAAGTGATGATGAAAGAGTGACGATACATACAATTGAAATATTGCAAAAAATATAAAAATGTGTGTTTGAAAATTAAGTCGTAAATTTACCGCTTATAAAATAATGTTTTGTGCACAACTTTAGTTTAAGAATCTTTTAGATGTAAAAGAACACTAATTCGACACTAAGATTAATTAATTTGAAAATAAGTTAAAAATATTCTTAGTTAAAAACAAAAGTGCACTGGATTATAATCTTTGTTTTATGTTATCTAAAGATATTCGTCTAAGCCATTTTTATTCACATTCTATTAAAATTATAAATATGAATATTTTCTGAATTTTTGTATAAATACCATAAATACTTAAAACTTATTTTTACTTTACCTAGTACCTATGTTTTTAATAAAAAATCTTTCATAATGTCGATTTTAATATAATTTTTTTGCGGCAATATAACTTTTAAAGTTCTTTAAAACTTTTATCCTCTTTGAAATGAGATAGGATCATCTTGTTATACAAAATGAATAAAATTGAAACTTAAATTTAAATGCAGGGCGTTTTATTCATAGGATTTATCTTTTAGACATCTAGCTGCTTTTCATAAAATTATTATACATTATCTTAGAGGCTGTATGTATCTCTTTTGGCCTCGGACTTCCAAGAAGTAATGTCTCTCAAGATGTCAAGTCAAAGCGAGGCGTTCAGGTCCTCGCAATATCGCAATGATGATTCTAAAATTGAGTTTATGAAGATTTTTATTTAACAAGCCTTCTTTCACAAAATATTTGTCCTAAAAGAAAATAAATATCTTTAAGACGAAAATTTACTTGGCCGAATTTTATTAAAAACATGCTTTCTTGCTCAACAAATTAAAAATAATATTTTAAATCCACCTACAATATAAAAGAAAAATAAAATCACTTAGCTAGAAACAGCGGAAGCTTTATGTGTCGCCAAATTCCAGAGCTGAAAGAGATTTATTACACTAATTCTTAGCAGAAGGAAGCTGAGATGAATTTAATCATTAATTTATATAATATTTGCCTTTTTCTTTAATAATGTTGTCTTTAGTTTACCTTGGACATTCTTTCATACCATTTGATACCTAAGCGTATATGATTTTTAGAAAGTATTTTTAATGAAATGTAACAAACTGTTTTTTCTGTCAGTTTTACATTTTTTTTCAGTGTAGATATAAACCCTAAGGTCAATACACTCAATTCTTAGTTTTTTGAATGCAGTGACTGCTTTGAGAGCAGTGCAGAGAAATGAACATAATTTATAATAACTATTCACCCCCCGAATCGGCATCGAACCCACGACCTACAGTCTACAGCCTAATACTGTTCTACAGTCTAATACTGTCCCAGCTACACCTAAACATCACCGAAATAAATATTTACAGAAAAAATAAGAAGAAATTTATAATATACAATTAGGGCAATGTTTTTTCATAACAAATAAAAGAAATATAAGAAACAACTTTTAGTAAAACTCTACAACGAGTACGGGAATTTTGCCAACGCAACTCGTTAATTAATCTGTCGACTTATCTCTTGCGGTCTGGAATATTTCCTTATTTAAATTATATTATTTTTGCTTATAAATGGAATTTTGGGACGCTGGAAATTTACATTTCTATAATATAAAACTTTAAAAGACAATATAACTTAGTAATTTGTAGATTCCAAGCATTGAATTCCACCACTCAACACGCAATGTTTCGAAAACTTCGGCGGAAATTGGGGAACGCTGTGTTTTAACACTAGGTTCCCTCTGCCTACCCTGCTATGTGCGGGATACAACGTGAAGCTGATTTATAATTACTTTTAGCGTAAAATGTGAAATATCATTACCATAGCTTTTGCGCAAAGGCTTATAAGGTAGCTTATACCTAATGGCTCTATATATATATATATTGTTTAATAATTAATTAAAAAAACACAAACAATTTAAAATATTTATAAACAACGCCTTTTAAAAGAAATCTCTTTGTAAAACAATTATCTAAGAATAAGTGCTACCCCTGTTGCTCTCTAATGCTCATTTAGAATCACTCGCGCGGTATTCCTTTACACTTGTAATTAAATTCTTTTTGAATGATATTAAACACAAAGTGATTCCCACAATATTCAAGAACAGGTTTATCTTTGTATTATTTTACTGTCTTTTCACTTGGAAAAAATCAGTGGAGTGCGAGGCGGACTCGCCCTACGAGTGTTCCGTAGCAATTTCATTGTCAAGAGGAAGTAAAATTAATAAAACGCTGACAAACTTATATATGCACTAATTTTGTATTAGGTTGTAATGGCCAAGTTGGTAGTGATTTTTATCTGTAAGCTGTCATTTCTCACTAAATTCCATAATTCTAGCTTAATGAAAAGTACCTACTACGAATTTCACATTGTATACGGAAAAACTGAAGCATAAACGAACATATATTTCGTTTGCATTAACATAGGTGTTTATTTTTTTCTCAATTCCAAGAAACTGGAAATAGACCTGGATTTATTATAAATTATTCTTTTCCAGAGGCGAAGATTATGTATACGGTTCCTACGGGGAACAGGAGCCCCGTGGTCTGCAGCCCTTAGAGTATGCTGATGAGCCTACTGCGAGGCATGGAAAGTGAGTATAAATTTATTTACTATAAACAAATACTATAAATGTTACCCTCTCTCCGCTTGTATTGAAGACATTGTGTGTGTCAGTGCCAGGGCAGAGAAATGAGAGTAAATATAATCATCATTCCCCGAGTGAGGATCCAATTCACAACTATTACTACCGTTTACAGTACTGTCAAATGCTGTTTCACTGCGCCACGGTGGTTTTTAAATCAAGTACCTTTTTAAATTTCTTAAAGTCGATTTTCCTTCAGGAAACCCCAAGGCGGAAGCCGCCAAGTGTCCCAGTTCTCGCGGTACGCGGAGCCGCTGCCAGCGCTGTCCGCGCTCGCGCCGCCCTCGCGACGCACCGACTACGCACCCCTCGTGCTCATGCCGTACGCCTACTGAACTAACAACACCACGATCGAGAACATTCCAGGGACTTCCCCTTTACAACTTCGCGGGCTTTAACTTCTATAATACTATATACTTATGTGTAAACTATCACGACGCCATATCGGAAGCATATCCTTTACCTGTTCGCTTCGCTTTCGCGTATTGCTATATTTTTTTATTTTTTTAAAATGATATATTAATAGATTCCTGAACCTTTTTATAGGTGTAAGTACGATTGGCTATCCGTAGAGGGGTTACGGTATGTACCTTTGTATTGTATTGTATTGTATTTATATTTTGTTATTAAAG
>JAEBDU010010546.1:0-19672 GCA_016802625.1 Heliconius numata | reverse complement strand
TTTAAGTATGTTTTTGAGAAAAATGTAAAAAATATATATATATATATTATAACCAAACCCTTTACGTAGGCTTTACTCTTGCCAGACGTCCTAAAGGTTGTTTAAAATTGGGACAAAATACGCTATACTTCTTCTTCTTCTTGGCATTAATCCCGGCTATTTTCAGGGTCTGCCTTCCCACTCAACCTACTCCATTTTGCATGGTCTTAAGTGCGTCGGTAGTGAGTCCATTGACTCTCATGGCCTGAATCACAACATCCAACCAGCGCTTCCTTCGGCGTTCGATAGGTCTCACTCCAGGAGCTGATATAGCATGGCACTTGCATTCGCGTTACGTGGCCAAACCATCTCAGGCGATGCTCTTGGAGCTTATCCGTTACGTCACGGACTCCAAGACTACCTACCTACCTACTCCTGAACGTGCCGAGATAGTGCTGGCCAGCATTCACTGCCGTATAAAATAACAGGTATGCTCTTGTATATCAGCCGTCACCTCTGCTAGGAAGTCAGTCTGCATCGGTCCATTCGACTACCACCACTTGACCCGAGGCTTACGTTTCTCGGCTACTTTTTTCTTCAGGGTGACTTTAAAGTCCAAAAGAAGACGATGTTGGGCCGTCAGACTTTTGCCTGGAATTTCTTTACAGTTAGTTACTCTGCCCATATGACACCGTCTGGTCAATATGTAGTCAATTTGAGTTGAGTGGGACCCAATTGTGGGACGAAAAACATATTCGCGACGCCCAGATCAGACGCAATATAAGTTCTTAGAATATTTTCTCTCTCTACATTACGAAGACGGTATCTAAAATCCCCGTGAACACGTTCATATGGCTCAGCAACCTTACTGACGTGACCGTTCAAATCTCCCAAAACTAAAACCATTTCGGTAGACGGTATAGCAAGTAGAACCTATTCATACTGCTCCCAGAATCATTCTTTTTCGGACACGCTACAGCCGGCCTGCGGCGCATAGGCACTGATTAAGTTTGTAGTAATGCTTTCAATCAGCACCCTTACACACATGAAGCTATTGCAGCGACCATAAGCTTCAAGAAGCCAGTTCTGAAGCTCTTCAGAAAGAACTACTGCCACACCGTTTTTACCCGAGGGTGACCCGACGTATATAAGCCGGTAACCCTGTCCGTTATTGCGGGTCTTATGACCCTTTCAGCAAGCTTCCTGGAGGAAAGCACACTGGACCCGAAGTCTTATAAGTACATCTGCGAGTTCTCTGCATCGTCCGTTTAGAGAGCCAATATTCCACGTTGCTAAGCGGAGTTTCTGTCTGGGTACTAGAGTTTTAAGCAGTGTTCGTACTTGACACGTTGTTGGGTTCCATATTAGCGGTGGATGGCGGTTTTTAAATGGAGCAACTGCCATTTGACTTCCAAAACCACTTTGGAAAAAGTACGCTATAATTTTACATATATTATTTATGGACTATTTTAAGACCCCTTATAAGCACCCAAACCGACCTGATGGCTCAATCATCCTCCCGGACAGAGATGTACCTTTATTTTGCGCTACTTCTGGAAGGGCCCCACTTTCTGGTTAGTGAGTACGCAAACTTTTATAAAATGACATCGGTCTGGAGGCCCTAGGAACTTGAAGTAAAAAACTACGCAACTGGAACCACGTGCAAACTAAATGAACAATAGGAAGATAAAAGTAATTTTAATTAATATAATGTAAAATACCGGTACAGGCTGCACTAATCCTTGTATTTATTTGTTTATTGGAGGCCCCCTCCAACCTCAAACTTCCTCTTAAGTAGATTTAAGGATTTGATCCAGGAAATTTGCACCATTTGGAGGCCCCCCAGGACCCGAGGCCCGGGGCGGACCGCCCCTGCCGCCCCCCCCTTTGTCCGCCACTGCTTGTGGCTACATGAAGTTAAAAAACAAGAATTACTTGAATATATTGGACCAGATTTCTATGTAGACCTATGCAGTATACCTATAAGATATTCTGCAGGATTAAGTGCTTTAACACGGCGGCTGTAGAATAGGTCGATAGTTCCTGTTTAACAATAGAGAATGTCACTCACTAACTAGCTATTGTAAAGTCCGTTTTGTAAGGTCTTAGACTACATTTGGCGATATTCTGCTCATAAAATTGCTGTGATTTTTTTCGGAGAAGTATTGGTCTTTGAAGAGAATTTCAATACAATAATTGTACTTAGTAAATTCATAAATAAATGTTTTAATATAGCAAATTCATCAAATACTACTTTTTTTAATAAATTGAACAGCTGGTTATATATAGGGATTAGGGATATAATGGGCCAAGTGTTTACTCTCATTCTGTTTTTCACTTTCCGCCCAATGTTTTAGAGACAATGCGTGCTGAGTGGCGGCAGTTGGAACTGAACGCAGAGCTTTATTTGCCAAAATAATTAAAATAGGTATAATTATTCCCTCGAATGGGAATCGAACCCCCTACCCCACTGCACCATAGACGGCCTCTGTTATAACTTTACTCTATTTTGTACAGGAGTTCCCTATTAACTGGTGTCTACGTGCACAATCACAACGTGTATACCAATAACGACAACTGTTCTTCACCGATGTGGCAGGCCAAGCATGAGACGAACACATTTGCCACCTATCTTTCGAATGCCGGATATCGTACAGGTAAGAAGCCTAGAGTTAGTTTATTTTTAACATTCTGTATATTACGAGAGAGAGAGTCTCTATAGATCTCTTCTCGCTATAAAGAGAGAGGTAAGAAAACAGAAAAAGAAATAATCATTACTTATTATATCCTAATAAATCATATAGATATATATACATATATATTATGTAAGATTTCTCAGCCAAAGCGCTTGAACGATTTACAAGAAGCGCGGGTTCAAATCCCACTACGTTCAAATTCTTAAACGTTTCTAAAATGACTAATTTCAATACATGGTTTCCAATAAGTATCGTTAAATGATTTAATTTAAAATTACACAAGCCATAACGATGTAATGAGTTAATAAAGATACCAGAAACGTGTTGGGGGACCGTTAACCACGTTTCCTAAGCTCGCTGGTTAGACATACTCGTAAGAGAAAGAGTTGAGCGTGAGATATAATTTAATATGCCTTCATTATTATTTATTACTTAACACAATCTGACAAATAGAGACTTGTGAAAGATAAAAATTTGAACTGGTTATCTGTAAATGTTTATATAAGCCTCAAGTAAGATTTTTTTAAATTTTAATTCCGCAATGTTAAAATTTTTATATGTTTTCAAACAATATCATTCTATCCTGAAAGTGTAAACTAATACACTGATAACTAATAACATTTTATTATAATGTTAAAAATGTATATTTACTTAATATATTTCAAGAAGTATCTTCTCGAAACGTTCTATTTTCCGTTTTCGTTTATTTCGGGAACTGCACTCTCGTGTGGCTAACTCCAGCCAATATTTTATCTAGATCAAACTATAAAATATTGGAATTAGAATTTAAACCCATATCCCTTAGCATTTTTTTTGACATGTGCCTACTGCGCTACAGCGGCATACTCGTATAAGGTGTTCCGTATAATAATTTTGTTATTAATATTACGGCTAAGTACTGCTAATTGCTACTACTATGAATATATAAAGAATTATTTTATATGAACAATAATTCTCGATACAATTTTATAATATTAATGTGATTTCTAATCGTTTTATTGTAATAAAATTTTATATTGTAATTACAAACGATTGAAATCAGTCGTGGTCCAGGGGCTCAAGTGTGTGACTGTGAACGTGACTGGTTTTGGGTTCGATCCGCACTAGATCCCCAAATATTTATATAAATTTATATTTTCATTTCTTCGCTCTTTTTTTAAGACAAGAAGCGGCGTTGAGTTCCGCCGCTTAAGACGCAATTCCTCTAGATTTCAGCGGAAAACGGTGAATGGAGTGTTTAACACTAAGTTCTTTCTGTCTAAACGGCTGTGTGCGAGTTGCAACGTGAAATTGATTTTTTTCCATTTTGATATGAACAATAGATACAATAATAATTTTACAATATTAATGTGATTGCTAATCGATTTATTGGAATGAAATTTAATATGTGTAATTACATACAAAATGGCGGTATTCATTAATATTGATGTCAATAACTCAAGATAGAGTTGTTGGTATAACCGCCTTTAGAAATACGATATTCCCTACACCTGAGAATGCACCTCGCGCATTTGAAGTATTAATACACTCGATGAAATAATATAACAACGTTACACTGTTTGCTTTGTTTTATTAGAAAATAATAAAATCACCTGTTGTTTTTGATTTACTGTTAATATAAAATGAGGAGCGGAATGTCTTAACACTACGTTCACTCTGGCTACCCTGATGCGTGCAGGATACAGCGTGAAGCTGATTTATATAATAAAGGGGGGAAAAAACAAGAAACACTAACATAAACGAATAAACAAATATTTGAGTATAGAAATAATATTCGTTTTTTTTTCAACTGATCATATAATTTTATTATTACTTGCCTTGGCTTGATTGTTTCAAGGCAACTTGATATCGATTATTTATAACTTAGTAAATATTAGCGATGTGAGGGTTACCTCAAATATTTAGCAAATTTGTATTATATTACAATAATTATGTAAAAAAAATATATTAAATTATTATAATAGATAAGTAGGTACATATGAATATATAGAGAAGAAAACCAAAATATAAAATTGTTTATTTTCGTTTTAAATTATTTTCTTTATAATTTTAATAAATTATACATAGAAGGCTTGCTTTTCGTTACGAAATACAGTACGCACTATTGGTAGCATGTAAACGACCGAGATGTTAAAGCATATTATTTATATCCTTAACGCTTGTCCGGTCGTTATCTTATCGTTTCGCAGTACAAAGGCCCATAAGTCAATACCGATAAGCCTTAGCCGACAGGAGTAATTTTATAAGTGAACGAAAGATTTGTTCTAAATATCATATCATAGGCGGCGTGGGTGCACGTGGGCAGCCGGACGTCGACTATTCCAGCCCATCACCAGACTTACCGTCACGTATAAATAAATTCATATAACCCAAGATCCCAGGGCCCCCAGGCCTACGTTATTTTAGAAAAGCTGATAGAAAAGAAGATACCAAATAAAGGTAGAAACATCTGTCTGGGAGGGTTGAGCTGGGTGCTTATAAGGGTTTCAATTTCAAACAAACTTTAGGAAATCTGGCAGAAGTAAAGGCGCACGTCAAGGATCTGGTAATAAATAATAAAAATACATTTTTTATATTATTCTTAAAAACATATTTAAATACGAGCGTTTCTACTTTAACGTAGGTGAGCGTGTACCTTGGCGCTACTTCCGAAAGGACCCCACTTTCAAGTTAGTAAGTACGCATATCGTATTAACTACATATTAGACTATTAATCCATAAAATTTCAGCTTTGCTAAAATGACATAGGTCTGGGGGACCTGGGATCTCAGTCTAATATAGAAATGTCCTTGTCCGTATTTGGGGAGGGCGATCGTATCCCATCCGGCGAAGACGAGCCGTGATTCGAACAGGACGGAAAACATAATTTGCGAATGTCGCATTGTCGTCTATAAAACTCGCAACACAATGTACTGGACCCAACTTGCGGGCAAAGTCCGGAATGTGGGATCAATCAACGCTTGAGCTACTAAAATTGTCTTACAAAGATTCTTTTTCCATTGCATTATGCAAGTTTTGGAAATAATTATATTTGCCTTCAGAAGAAATTACAATTACATGGTAATTTTTTTTATATCTTTTAGTACCTTTGATAAGTTCTTATAATTGTACTGGTAGGCCAAGCAGATGTCGTCCTACCCTCAAAAGAACCACCACCACAAACATGACAAATCTAATTTCTAACAGTACACACCTAATAAATCCAAAAGTATTTTCAATTCATCCAGGAACCTATTCAAAGGATTAAATCGTTTAGGAGAAGTAGGGTGACCAACACACATACTGAAGATTAAATTTTGCTATAATCAAAATAAATAGTTAAAGCTATTATGTTTGAAATCCAAATTGATATCCTCTTTATAGATTTTACATGAAATACTCGTATATTAATTAATTAAACACGTTTGGATTTATTTCGGCGGAAAGTGGGGAACGAAGTGTCTTCCAACACCAGGTTGCCCCTGCCTACCCTGCATTATGCGGGTTACAGCGTGAAACAAAAAAAAAAACTCTTCCACATTTTCAAACACGCTGTACAAAGTTTATTCCCACTGCATCACCAAACGAGAGCCCCACGCGACAAGCGGCACGCGTCAGCAATTTATCAAGCTGTCGTTAAAGAGTCCATTTAGCTTGTAAATTTATGCTTAAAACGAGCTATCATAAATTCGCCCCGTTTCGTGCTTTCCTTCCGCCATGAGCATGTGGGCGAAGGGCCCGCCCACCGGCGCATCTTAGATACTACGATGTAATCACTAGATTGGTACTTCCGTTCAAAGATGAAAGTGGGGAGCGTGGGTATGCCGGTTTCTGATTATCAGGCTTAATTTGTAGTATAAGTAAGTACTTCTTTAGTAGATGCTGTCGTCGTTTCTTAAATAAAAAAATTAGAGGGCTTTGAGGCCAGTCGTGGCGCAGGCACTAGTGTTGCGTAGGCGGTTGTTGTTTCGATCCCCACTCGACGAACAGGAACGGAGTGTGTTAACAATAGGTTCCCTCTGTCTACCCTGCTGTGTGAAATGAAATATGTAATTAAATTTATATTTTCGTTTCTTTACTCTAGCAGAATGCGGTGTTGAACTCCGCCAATCAATACACAATGCTTACAGAATACGGTGGAAAGTGGGGAACGGAGTGTCTTAACACTAGGTATATTGCGTGAATCTGAATTTAAAGTATTTGCTTAATAGATACTGTCGTTGTTTCTTTAGTAATGTAATACGCTGTGTTCCAAGAAATATAATATTTCTGTCTATATTTCCCCTTAACGCACGTGAACTGTAACAAATGCAGCGTTAAGTTCGCAGAAGTAGTCGGGTGCATGCGTATTGGCACTCGTAATGGTGATATGTGCAATTTTGCTAAACCCGCTATTGTGCTTTAAAGTTGTTGTCAGTAATATATAAATGTACGCAAGACGTAAATAAAATAATTCGAGGCCATTTCTGGTGTTTTAATTTATTTATTAAATATAAATTTATTTCCATTATTATTGTTAACAATTTATATTCCATTACATTATTATATTTCCATTATAACAATTTATATTTCCATTTCTTCGCTCTGGTGACATCAGGCAAAGCGCAATGCTTCCAGAATTCGGCAAAAAGGGGGGAACGGAGTGTCATAACAATAGATTCCCTCTGCCTGCTGTGTGCGGAATACAGTGTGAAGCTGATTTAATTTTAATTTAGTTATATATAACTAATATAAATAAAGATATTAATGTAAGTTAAACAAAGATGTTAAATATATCACCTCTGTTATACAAATAACACCTCTATTTTGGTTACGAACTCTTCGTTCGATCAGTGTGGTCGTGTTTCAAATATCGATGTTATTTTCGTCTCAAATGCAAATAAATATAAGGTATCGATACTGAATCGATATTTATACTCGATTCAAATTTATTAACACATTCGATGAAATGTTTTATATCGTGCTGTTAATTTTAAACGAGTATCTGCTTAAACTAACTTCAACATATAATAATAGTTTGCAAGGTTATGAATATAAAACATTTATTTTATGTTTCAGTACCGAGTGAAGGTCTTATGAACCATTTGTTATATTATATTTAACTAGAGATATCCACACATAAATCCTATTAGGTCTGTTTGTTCGAGCGCTTTATTCTATTAATTAGCAGGGGTCGTTCACATCGTACTCAAATAAAGTGCAACTGCAATGTTAAATATGCAAAACGTGATTGAATGTTGACAAAACTATTGATGGCGTGCAATTTCGGAACGTATAGGGGAATATTTATTTTGAATTCAAATTTGATAAATAATAATCATCATCAATAATTAAATTTGTATACCTTTCTACATTAATTATATAGTAAATAGATACATACTTTTTAGGGTTCCATATCCAAATGTATATAATATATATACTATAACTAAGATTTCGCTGTCCATCCGTCTGTCTATCTTTCTGTCGGTCAATAGGTCATGCTATCAAATCCGTCATAAATCGTGATACATTGACAGTTGAATTTTTCACAGATTATATATGTCTATCGTAGCTATATTGTTGTGTTTTCTTTTCATCTACACACAGATTATAAAATCATTATCTATTGAGTTCTTTATAACTGTGTTGGATACGTTCATACAGCTATGATTTAACTAAATAAAAAAAAAATAACAAAATCTATTTCAATACATTTCCATACAACCTTCAACTATTAAATAATCAAGAGTTCAATGTATATTCAACAAGCGTTAATGAAGTAGCTTCTTTGAAACATTAATATATTCTAGCTCTACGAGTCTACAATATTTAGATACGCTCCAGCGAAGGCCCTTTGCATACCTTTGTATTATTTTAAAGGTCGGCCACTCCTATTTGATAACATCACAATGAAGTTACTCTATGTAATTTATATATTACGTTTTATTATCTGCATTTTGTTAGATACATATTTATATATGGACTAAATTTATCTAATAACTATATTAAAACAGTAAATTATTTATCAACCTAGAAATAATATTAGAATAGCCGAAAATTTTAAGTGTAAGTTACTGATTGGACGTTTTCTTAGATTTGCAGACATTTTATATAAATATTTGTTAAATTATGTTGAGATAAAATTAGCTAATAAGTTATATATTTTGAAAAATGTTGTTAAAAAATAAACCTTCCATGAGGTCTCAAATAGAGGCCGCCGTGGCACAGCTGGACGCCGTCTGCCTGTATTAGCGTCGATTCGATTTCCGCTCGGAGGAATTATTTTAATTTTCATTATACTGATAATGAAACAAATTTTGGCAAGTTCGAAAATTATACAACCTGAGCTCAAATCAATAAAAAATAAATATATATAAATATATAATAAATATATATAAATAAAAATCAATCTCAAAGGATATATAATGGTGTAAGGATATATACGCAGGCACAAGGGTGTGACTGTAACGCGATACCTCCAGAATTTGACAGAAAGTGGGAAACGGAGTGTCTTAACACTAGGTTCCCTCTGCCTACCCTACTGTGTACGGGGTACAGCGTGTTGCTAATTTTTTTTAATATATTATTCTTATTAAGAACAGTTTTAGTATTTATATAAGATTCATTTACATTCACGATGAAATAACCATGTTGTTACGATATTCAATCAAGTTGCTGTGAAGTGGAATGCGTGGGCGCAGCCGCCGTGCTGTCTAGTAAATTTGCGCTTATAGAAATATTCTAACTGACACGAGTTTTTCTTTTAACATTCACTTTATATGAAAACGAGTAAAAGTCTAGCCACATTTTGGCGCAGTTAGAGATGATTGTTTACATACCATAAAGGTTGTGGATTCGATTCCCATAATAAAGTAAAAATATTTACCGATGAATGCGTGTATTTACATATATTTACGGATTTATATGAAACAAGAGTTTTATTTATTCCTTTCTTTGTGGTTTCTTATCCTGCATAATGGAATTAAAATTTAATATAAGTCCAATAAAAGCTTTCCTTACTAAATATGATTTCCAAATTATGAAATCGATATACTCGTACATTAATTATATATATTAAATTGTATTCGATATTCGCAAAGTGGCGGGCAGCGGCTGGATGCGAAGAGCTGAAGATCGAGCTCAGTGGCGTGCCATTGGAGAGGCCTATGTCCAGCAGTGGACGAGGACAGGCTGATGATGATGATGATGATGATGATGAATCTATAAATATTCCCAATAATTTTGTAAAGACGGAAAATCAAAAAGTTTTGAAGGCAATAAACACCCACGATAGGTTATCAGAATAGTTAGAAGCAAACATTGATCAAAGGCCGCGAGGCGCGTGGGCGCGGACGCCGGCGTGTCTGGTCGCTGCGCCCGCGCATACCACATTACATTCCCATTAAGACCTCAATATAAATATTTCAACTATTTTAATTAAAATCTTCGATTGCGTAGAGATGCTTAGTCGTTTTATTTAATATTAAATTTAGGTACTTTTGCTTGAAATATGTATTAAATACGGTTGGGAAAAATATAATTAAAAAATAATTAAATCTATCGAATATCACATCTGTTATCTAATGAATTGGTTGAGTTTTATGCCTAACAAATTGGCACTAAGATTGCAGTTAAGATCTGTTTAAATTATTAACAAAAAAATTATTGTAAATGATTTGTAATGCTAATAGTATTTAATTATAATTAAAAACTTCAAAAGCACATAAGTGTGTTAGGGCATACTTTCACAAAGTATCTGTAGGTACTGTAGGGAAAGCGGTTTCCAACGCGGTTGCTAATTACTTACCTATTCGCGGCCTGCTGTGCTACAGATGGACTTTTTAATGTTTAACTTCATTTTAAACGTGATACATGATATAAATATATTTTTTGAATCCTGTACAAACGAAACTGAAATTATTTACAATAATTATATTTATTTTGACTGTTACGAAAAACTATTCAAGATAAATGTTAAAATTGTTATTTAATTGTGTTTTTTTTTAAATATTTTTTGCCAAGGAAAACAGAAATTGGTGGAGAAATTAGTGAACGGAGTGTCTTAACACTAGGTTCCTACTTAATTGCTGTTTGGGGCATATAGCGTGAAGCTGATAAAGTAAATATATTAAGTTTAAACATAAAAATATGTTTTTAAAAATAGTAACTCCAAAGAATATCCAAACGCCAATTTTGTTAACGTGCGTTGTGACATCCAAAAATGTAAATGGCAGCCATTAGTTATTTCGTCATTGGTCGAAACTAACATTAATTCTGCTACTACACAATTATGTAGGTAGGAGGTACTATATGTTATATATTTTCCGTATAACTTTATTCACAATTCACATAATATATAAATTATTGGTATTTTATGGTTCTGGTAGATAAAGCGTTGAGTGATACCATTAAATAAATACGCAATGTTATGAAAATATGGCGGAAAGCGAAGAACGTAGAGTATTAACGCTAGGTTCCTTCTATTCTTATAATATTATGCGGCAAAAAGGGCGAAGCTTTTTGTCGAAAAAACAAAAATTAGTTCGAAGTAGCTGAAAAATCATTACATACATAATTATGTAATATGTCGTTGCCACAAAATACTTGTGTCCAGACTAAACTTTCATTAATAAGAGGAGAATAGAGAGAATATTGTAAGAGAAAATGATATAATTTTTTACAATTTAAAATAAGGCTATTACAGCCTTATACGTTATATTATTATTGAAATTATTGTATTTGAAATGACATATATTGAAAGTTGTTTATTTACTGTGTGCAAGCTTTAAACGTAGATAACAAAACAATATTTAGGTGTAAAGGTAGCGTGGAATGTGAGTGTTGCGTGGAGAATGGTTGTCGGCCCTAAGGTCGTGGGCGCATAGGTCAGATAAGCTGAGCAGTTCAAGTATTTGCTGTTGATTTGTAAACTTGTCTAATGCCTTCGGGCACGGCTTCGTGCTAAATAAATAAGACTAAACAAATAACAGTTAAATGCCTTCTATTCTATTCTATTACGTTTGAGTTGAGGCCAGTCCTGGCTCAGGGGCACAAGGGTGTGATGCTTGGGGTTCGATCCCCACCCTAAGGAATGAATTATTATTGGTTAATGTTTCCTTTTCTTCGTTCTGCCAAGGCAAAATCCGGCGTTGATTTCCACCACTCAACACGTAATGCCTCGAAAAATTCGGTGGAAAGTAGGGAGCACAGTGTCTTAACACTATTCCCTCTGCCTACGCTGCTGCTCATTAGATTTTTTTAATATATGGTTGCCAAATTCTAAATTAAAAATGTAATACTAAAAGAAGATTTCGGTGAAAAGTACAGAACAGAGTGTCTTAACACTATTCCCTCTGCCTACGCTGCTGCGCATTTGATTTGTTTTTTTTTTAATATATTGACTGCCAAATTCTAAAAAAAATATGATACTGGAAATACTGAACGCAGTTATAGTTTTATTTTGTTATAAGAGCAAGCGGTTGTCACAGCGACGACAGGCAACACGCTGTTACATGATCCGAGGCGACCATGGCACGTTTCAATTTCAACTTTAAAAAGACAAAAATAAATCTCTTCAAAGGGGAATACAAAGAGTTTGAGATTTATTTTTAGAGGCCTTAATGTCATGTTCATGAATTTTCATTAAGAAGATAATTAGTAAAGCGGAAAGCACGTCAGCGTTTCGCTTCACTACGCTTATAGTTTCTGTTCTTCGTTAGTTACAAATAGGTGTTTGCTTTGTTGGTAAAGTAGCTTAGTTATAACTCTCATCTCTCATAACTCTCTCACGTTTGTCTCACTTTGACCAGAATTGTGGCTCGACTCTCTTTACCACCTAAGCGAATATCTGTAAAAATAAGCACATATTCCGATACTATATCTTGCACTAGATATGGCGGCTTCTGCCTAAGACCCAAGACCTGAAATGCTTATGCAAATGGAAAAATAACACATACAATAAAAAATTGCAATAGGAAAAATAGAGAAAAAATCTTTTTTTTATCACTTTGCGTTCGGGGTAGAAAAACCTTAACTTTCACCATTTTTCATTTTGGCCTTTGTTTTAGAAGAGAAGAGTTAGTTAGGAGGGAGTTTTCTAATAATATTAAACTTCATTAATTAAACATTAATACAAAAATAGATAGAAAAATATTTTCATAGAAACTTTTTTGTTTTTTATTGACATGGATCTTAATAAATAGTTTGCCAGAGTAAAATATTTCATTACTCAACTTTTAAAAACATTTCGAAAAAAGTCCTTTGCGCTATAGTCCTCATCCTTTTACAAACAGTCTATTATGCATTTGGGTCAGCCAAGTCCAAGACTGTTCCTCTCAGAGACAGCTAATTGAATCTAATTCTACTTTTTCATAATTACTGGTTATTTGAAGATTTCTCTAATAATTTCATGTGGACAATTGAGACAATTGTTCTGTTAATATTGAAGTCGTGGACGTCCTGCTTAGTAACCGGAAAGGCACTAATTTGGATAACGCTGGTGTATGCTAATAGTTACTTTGTTTAGTAAAATTAACAATGAAGTTTTTTATATAACCGAGTTCTAAATATTCAACTGAAAAGCTAAAACGGCAAGTTACAATTTTTCACAGTCAAAAAAGTTGAGGTGCATTTTCGTTTCGTTTCTCGCTGTATTCCGCACGTACTTCAGGGCCTTCATTTCAGACTTGATGCGGTCAAACGCAAGCCTATTCCATATTAAAAAAATACGAGGGTAGTCAAAGGAGGTTCCCTTTAGTGTTAAGACACTCCGTTGCCATTAAGATTCTTCCATTTCTCAACTCACTCAACACGCAACGCCTCTAAAACTCAGCGAAAAACGTGGAGCGGAGTGCCTTAACAGTAGGTTCTCTCTGCCTACACTGCTACATGAAAAAAAATAGTAATAGTAGTTTTTATGAATCGTAAATTATAATTTAATAATAAAAATGCAAATTATACAAAGCTGTCGTATGGTAGTCTGTTCATTCATTAGCCATGGTGAACGAACGGCAGGTCCGCCCACGGTCTTCAAGATGCTAACACGCTTATGTTGTCCATTCATAGAAATGTGATAGCGAACACGATAAGGTGTGAGGAATGTTGTTGTAATCCTATTAAATATTAATTTATCTTATGTCATTTTGCTTTTGTATTGTAATTCTTGCCTATTTTTAGAATGGCTTTATAATTAGTATATTTTTTAGCGTCACGCTGTATTCCGCACACTGGGGGGTAGACAGAAGGTACTTTGTGTGAAGACGCTCCGTTCTCCATTTTCCGCCGTGTTAAGTGGCGGAACTCAACGCCGCGCTGTGCCTCGATATCAGAGCAAAGAAATTAATATTTGATTTTTGTCCTTTAATAGTTAAAATAGTAAAATAGTAATAATAATAATAAAATAGTTTAATAGTTAAATTTTCTCATATCTTTTATAAATACAGTAATAAAATATAGTTTATATTTTCCAATAATACATTTATTTTGAGAATCGCGGCCAGCGAGCCCGCTAATCAGTTATCGAACGTTCATTTATTTGGAGCGTGCCTATGCCAATCTCATGTCATGATGGACGAAAATTGATTAGAATAGAAATAGAGAACTTTCTTCATTGTTTTAAATGAAACTATCTAGAACGAATTGGAATCGACGACCGATGAACGTAGTATTTATATAAAATATATAAAAATAGCAAACACAAAAGATTTTCTAAACTTCTTGACCGTTTCATTTTAGTTCTCGTCGTCTATAGCTATAGAACTATTAGAATCTTACTTTTCAACGGCGGCATCCCCCCGGGTACCATTGTATTCCTAATTAAGTTGTCAATCGATGCCCGTCCTTGACTTGAACTCCTTTATATCGGCCCACCCACGTCTGCAACTCATTACGTTTCAGCATTGCCTGTTTTGGAACTGCGCACCGATGTTATTAATAAAAGCATCGATGGTAGAAGAATTCGTTTGGTACATTATACCGTAAGGTATATTTATTTGTTATTGAATTCTTTAAAGGTAGCCTACAGCTTTTATTTTGAAGGAATACAATTAAAAACGAGATCTATTGGTTATGTAATTAAAATTAGATTTCGAAACAAATATTAATTAATAAATCTCATATCCTTGTTGAGGAAGACACAAAACTTGGAGAGAGAACAAAAGGGCAAGATACAGTCAGTTCATTCTGCAAGAATCCAGGCCAGAACGCGAAGCACTTAAGAAATCGTTGGCCATCGTTTGATGCTAACTGACAGACGAATACCACCTCAGTCTACTCGTGGCCACGGACTACTGCAAAGTGTTCGAAACGTCAGATTTCCAAAAATGTATTATTTTATTTTTATTTTATTTATTTATTTTAAATTGGGAAACAAACAGCTTTTACAATACTTTTTAGCATACTACATATCTATATTACATTTGCCAATAAAGTTTCCACTTTTACATGACACATGGAGTGAATATTAAATAAATGAACTTTTTACATATGTTGCTAATTAACAATTAAAAATTGAATTTATGGTCTAAAAAGAAATAAAAAAAAGATTTACATCAGTTGAATTTTGTAGATAATTTTACATGAAAATTGTTTCAAATTGTTATACTACATTATACTAAATATATAAGACTAGCGGACGCGCACAGCTTCGCTTGCGTATTTAAGGGTGAATTCTAATAACCCATGAAACATGTGTTCAATGAAATATTTTTAAGAGTCTAAATTTCAAATTTTATAAAAATCGGTGGCGATTTAAAGATTTTTCCATACACACTTTCAACCCCTTATTTGCACCCTTAGGGGGTGAATTCTAGAAAACCATGAAACATATGTTCAATTAAATATTTTTAAGAGTCTAAATATCAAATTTTATAAAAATCGGTGGCGATTTATGAATTTTCCCATACAAACTTTCAACCCCTTATTTGCACCCTTAGGGGGTGAATTCTAGAAAACCATGAAACATGTGTTTAATTATATACGTTTAAGAGTCTGAATTTCAAATTTTATAAAAATTGGTGACGATTTAAAAAAAACCTATACAAACTTTCAACCCCTTATTTGCACCCTTAGGGGGAGAATTCTAGAAAACGATGAAACACGTGTTCAATTAAATACTTTTAAAAATCTAAATTTCAAATTTTATAAAAATCGGTGCCGATTTAAATTTTTTTCCATACAAACTTTGAACCCCTATTTCACCCCTTTAGGGTTAAAATTTTTCAAAATCCCTTCTTAGTTGATGTCCAGATTACGAAAGTAAACTTTTGTCCAAATTCCACGTTTCTACGCACAGCGGTTACGGCTGTGCGTGCGTCTTACCTCAGTCAGTGAGGACAAGTCCTTTTATATATATAGATTAATTCGTTTAGAGAGTTTCATTTAAAATTTGTAGCCATCTCGAAAATTAAAGATCTTATTAAATATTGACAATTTATAAGAAAAAAACTATTTTTTTTTATTTTGTACCATATAAGGCAGTAGCAATAACGGGTAAAGGTACAAATCGGTTGACACTTACAACCCTCACAGTGTGGGCGTCGCACGTGGCGTCTCTCACAACAAATACCATTCACACCGGCTTCCAATGCATTGGTACTTAATGTCAGCGTGAGATATAAAATTTAATTGGTTTAAATAAAAATAGATTGAATGATATATTGTTTTTTGGATTAAAGTTTTTTAAAGTTATGATTAACGCCACAACTTCGAACTTTACTCTGAGAAAAGCTTATTTTTAAAATAAAATATAGGAGCTTTCTCGTCTCTCTCGGTTACACGAAGTGCGTCCTTGAATTTTAACATGCAGTCTCGATTTAGGTAGAGGATTGAAAAACTTGGAGTCAGTTCACCACGCAAAATATTCATGAGGTGCATTAACATAAAAAATATTAAAATGTATTTTTTTTTAATTTGTATCCCGTATAAAACAGGGTAGGAACAAAGGAACTTAGGGTAAGAAAAATGTTAAGCCTTTTTAAATATTCGTCACTTGACGATTAAAGTCTAAAGCTTTGGAAATTGTAAATTCAAATACGTACGCTGTAGGCGACGCTCTTCATCAACGCCTACTATAATTGTGTAACGAATATTAAAAATCTTAATTCAATTAAGCAAATGACAAACAACAAATTATGTGAACTGCCATTATGTGAATAGATTAAATTTAATATATTAAATTAATATATTGAATTAATTTATTAAATTAGGAATCATAGCAAACAAGCTATTAGTCTTCAAAGATTTATAATCGACTGGTTCAGAAATATTTAATATTACTTTATATGTAAACCATTCATATTTACAGTATAACTAAGGTTGGCGTTACTATATTTTCTGGATATCAGTCTTTATGGTCATCTTCATGATGAATGATGATGATGATTCATGACGAAATACAAATTATCTATGGAAAAAATATTGAATTAATAAACTAACTTAGAATCATAGAATAAAATTATGTGCTTTATTTAAAGTTTTAGACAAAATCAATCCCAAAACAAACAAAACATTGAAGAAGCTAAATCCGTGTTTTATGTAAATAGCGACTGACCCAATTGTTAATGTCCGAATACTCGCTAATGCAAGTGACTCACCGTTTCTAAGGAAATGTGAAATAAACGCGAAACCAACAGTCCTTGGTGAATTAAGAGCTACGAGTGTTTCGTGATTTCTCGTCCATTTAAATGACAAGATAAGTCTAAGCATTCTGTCGAATTATTTACTGCTACTGAATCACTAGCGGGTTAATTGCAAGCTTCTATTATTTCGGAGGGCTTCTATTATTATCTAAACACTAATTAATTGTTAAATTGAGGCTGTTGTGGTACCAGCATACAGCAGTGTAGGCAAGGGAACCTAGTGTTAAGACATTCTGTTCCCCACTTGCCGCTAAATTCTGGAGGCATTGCAACACGCAATGTCTCGAAATATTCGGCGAAAAGTGGGGAACGGAGCGTCTTAACACTAACTTCCCTCTGCCTACTCTGCTATGTGCGAGATAGAGCGTGAAGCTATTTATTCTATTATTACCTAAACACTAATTATTTCGTGTTTACTATTAAAAAAATTGTGTAAGCCGTGTCGGAAACTTGGTGAAGACGGACGCTATATTTACTTTAAGCTCAAAGTAATCTTGGAAACAATGGAAGTCGAATCTATATCATAAATAAATACAATTTTTATTATTATTTTAAGCTGATAATCAAATAAAATAATTATTTAGTTAAAATTACATAAAACATATGTTAATAGCAGTACTGAAACGTTCTGTTCTGTTCCGTTCCAATCACATGCCACAAATATTTGTTTTTTATTTACCATAAAATATTTGTGCATTAATAAAAAAACCCTTATATCTTCAGTGGAAAAAATGACAAATAACTGCGTACTAAATTGTTATAATGGAATAGAATAGATATTATTATTTTGAAATTGCGACCTTTTTAAACTCTAAGTCTAAGTCTAAAAAAGTTTTTGCTATCGACTTGTCCAATACGTTAAATTTCTTGCATATTTTTTATTCAGAATATAAGATCGAACAACAGTACTAAAGAAACACTTTCAATAAACATAACACTAAATTCTATTATTACTTACGTTCGCCTCATAAATACTCTACGCGGAGAAAATGCTGTTGAAATGATCAATTGGCACTCAGTATAATATAAATTACTATCTCATTTCCTCTCAATGCTAAAAATAAAATGGTATTAGTTGTTATTGCGCTTGAAAGTGTGTATACAGGGTGGAATTGTCAGCACCACTTTAAATGAAACCACAGTCTTAACTACTCTATAAAAGCGCAATATAATTCCCAAAAATGAAAAAGTTATTTTTTCAAACAAAATAAGTAATATAATTATCGTTTTAAAATAAAACGCCATTTGTAAAGTATAACATAAGCACATACACACTTACCTGTCAAAGCGGCAACGTCGTACACTTATGTGTGCGTCACAGGAAATACAGGTATGGAAAAAATCGTGAAATGAAAAAAAAAATCTTACGTCCAAACTGTTGAGGTACCTTGATTAATTTTTTTAATTCTGAGTTTGAAATATTTAACCCTACATGCAGTTTCAGTAGCTGCGCTGTCTCTTCCATCCTGTATATATAAACGTTTAAAATAAGTGACTAGTAAAATTCGTGTGGGTATGTCTGGTATAATATTTCAGAGAAGTCAGTTTTTTAAGTTTTGTACGTTAAGAGGCAAAAATGGAACCGTTTTAGGGTCAGTTTGGTGTCGTCTGTCAAGATTAAGATCACGTAGAAGTATGAAGCTGAAATTAATATCAAATATTGTTAAGTTAATGCTCTTTTGGAGCACAAAAAAAAATACGCCCTAAATTAACGTCATCTAAAGATATGAGCACTTATGCATTGATTTTGCTGCATGAAATTCACTGCGGAGACGGAACCTAAACCTAAACTCGGGAAGTAGTACCTACTTACCTACTAGTACATACTTCCCGTGATATAAAATTTTCATACAAAAAGCGGAAAGTGGAGATTAGAGAGTTTTTTGAGAGAGAGATTGAGATTCACGCCGCCTACCCCGCGACGTATATAAAAAAATACTATAAAATTGCAATTTTTAAATCCTGAATAGAAGCTTAAATTAATCTCATATTAGTAATGTACAAATTATACTAGCTCTGTTGTAACGTGTATTTCCTTGTCATAGCTTCCGCTCGACTTTTGATTTATTGCTACATGAAACTAGTTTACTTGAATATGTACTGGTTCGAACATTGTATGAAAAAGTTTAGATTTTCACTAGCTTGAAATTAGGTTAGACAAATTTTTTTACAAAGATTTAAAAGAAGATACAAATAAAAGACAATAAATTGAAAAAGGCAAAAAAACATATTTAAAAATTCAGATTATAAAAATATTTTAACAATAAATAACATTTTAGCTAAAATATTTTTTTGTATGAATTGCAAGAAAATATAAGATAAAATATTATTAAGACCAATTTTTTCATCTACAAAGTTTCATTATACAAAGAACACAACATATCATCTACTATGAAATCTAAT
>JAEBDU010010545.1:0-15233 GCA_016802625.1 Heliconius numata | reverse complement strand
GCGGTAAATTTTGACATAAGAGGCAATTACGTTGAATTATTTTGTCGGTATATTCTTCAAAAGATTTTTAATTAAAATAATTAAAGTAGCTGCTAACATAAAAAATGAACAATTCGTCAATAAATTCTGAAAGCATGGAGTATTTTGAAATGATGAAGTGTGCAATAGAAAAAGAACTTTCTGCGTTAAAGAAAATTGTCGATCAAATAAACGAAATGCGAGGTAATTTTTGTTTGTATTCTACAATATTTTATTAATGTATAATAAAATATAAAGAAAAGTTGTGATATTAATATTTGTTGTATATGTGTTACTTATTTATTAAACGTATAAAAGATTGAACGTAGTGAGTGGGGTTTTTAAATATAATAAAAGTAATTGAAGATAGTTTCTTATATTAATAGTTCTTTAAGCTCAACCATGAAACGCAAAAGTTACACATATTATGCCACAAATAAATCATTAAATAATATAATAATCTATTGGTTTGCTATTGCAACACCAAAACTATAAATTAATTCATCACAAAATCCGAATCTACAATGTTATCCAAGAAATAGATTTTAGATTGAAATTTAATCTTTGAATAAGCATTACGTGGCAGAATAACTTGTTACTTTGGTCTATTGTACTCAAGTAATGAATTCTGTTATTCGCGAGTACTTATACATGTTTGTATGTATGTATGTGTGTCTGTGTGTGTGTGTATATAGGGCGAAGGAAGCGTAGCGGTGGCAAATTGAATTTACTCAGCTAGTACAGAATTTATATTATATGTTAGTCATAGATTATGTTAAGCTGTATGTTTAGAGTTAAATTTGGTATATATAATATTATGTTCATCTGACTGCGTATATTGTGACAGTTGTGGGTTCCATTCCCATTCAGGTGATTATATTTAAATTATTTTCGTTAGAGAAAGTGCTTACGAATTTACGTAGGAATATGCAGAGGCCGGGAGGTCCGTGCTCACCTTACAATAGTCTTGTGTCCACCATAGAAATTTTACTGACAAATATTTAAGCCTGAAGTTTCAGTATGTTAAGTTCAGTCAGTACGTTAGAATTTTCCACTAAGTATGATAAACTATTAAAAATTGTTCAAGTGCAATATTTGACTTTCTTAGAAGTTTATTTTCTTTAGAATCATTTTTAAAAAACTAAAAACTTCAGATAGTAAGATAATATTAGTAAGAAAGTTCTATTAATAAAGAAGTTGTTGACTTCAATGTTAAAAAAAATCCGGTTTCTTTAATTTTATTATAAATATGAGGCTATTGGGAAGCCATCGTGAGGCAGTTGAATGGTCTAGGTAGGTCTTAAAGTTCCGTTACTCTAAACGTAAAAACGAAAATATTATAGAATCACTTAGTTGTCCGTCTGTCAAGATCATTTATCTCATAAAATATCATTGTTCTCCTTTTATTTTGCATTCATAATGATAAACTTTAGCTGCACGCTGCGTTTCGGAGGTAACAGGGTGGGCAAGGGGAACCTAGTGTTAGGACGGTCGTCGCTATTAAAATCTATTTATTTTTCCTCGAGTGGGAATCGAATCCACAACCTGCCGTGTTAATCGTACGCTTGTGGCCCTGCGTCACGAATGGCCTCATAGTCTCATTCAGTCATTCATTCATAAGAACACAAACGTATTTTAAAGTTAATTTTAATTTTAATAATAATATTGCAGCGTATTAAATTTTAAATTTTTTAAATTTAAGTTCAAGCATCCCACTTAGAAATGGAAGTGATGACCACAGTGGATGCGAAAACGTGGACCAATATATCAGCTCTGATCGGCTTGGCTCGTCCTAATTTACTTCCGGAAGAAGAAAATACCACTTTTACAGAATAAATGTCTAAAAAAGTATATTATTTTTTTTTTAATGTATATATGGTTTAATTTTTCTAAGTTGCGTATTATCTTTTGTTCTGTTCTTTACTTATGCCGTTCCGAACGTGTCATTTAAGCACTAATCACTTCGCCAAAGTCACGTTGTATGGAGAACACACGAAGGAGGTTATACGGTAAAAAAAGATACATTTTGCAAAAAACAATGAAAGAATATTAAATGAAAAATGAGATAACACATATTACGTATTAAAAATGGATCCAAATATACTAGTGACATCACTTTTTACTTTCTATATTGTTTTAGTGGAAAGGCGCCCTAATAAGAGTTACATAGGGGATCGCTTGGAGCCCCACGATGTTAAAATTTTAAACGTTTCTAAATAAAAAGAAATACCTTGAAAACACAAATAACATAATAGTAATCGAGTGTCATGAATATGTAATGCTATGTCCTATCCTACTAATATCACCTAGAAATGTAAAAATTTGTGAGTATGAAAAATTGTTTCATTTTCACGCAAAAGCTACTAAACAGATTTCGATGATACTTTACAGTTATATAGTTTATACATCAGAATAATACATAGGCTACAATTTATGTAGAGATTGTGTGTTAAAAGCTATAATATAACATTAGGTTTAAGCAGGCGAAGCCAAATTAGGTCACTAGTTAGTCCATACACAGAAGTAAACATCGTGAATGAAATTTATAGGGAATTATAAAATCTGAAAACTAAAGAAGTGCCGTCTATCGATTGGATACGATTCGATTTTAGTCCTTTGAAATCCAAGAAAATTCCGATGCCTGGCTTCATAAAATACCTAGAGGTTAGGGGCCGTATGTGAGTTTTACAATGCGGAATGAATATATTAAATTTTACTATTTTATTTTAACAAATACATCTAGATTAACATCTAGGTGGGAGTTTAAGTGCACGATTGCACGGTTCGATTTCTTTTGGGAGCTTTTCCTCGTTCTGGTAACAAATCAAAACGCAGCATTAAATTCCTTCACTCAACAATCTCTCATTCAGTCTCGAAAATAGGGCGGATAGTAGAAGACGTAAGAAACATCGCCCTAACGTCATTATATCATTTTCATAATCGTGATTAAATGTTTCATTAAAGCAAAATATGACATATATCATAAAATCATAAAACATAAAATTTCTGCACCTTTCAATTAAATTTATTAAATAATATTTTGCTATGTATTTTCGAATATACCTACAGTATAGTAAGTATCTTATTTACACTGTAAGTTTGAAATAGCTAGGAATCATCAGTTTTCCAGTATACTACTAGAAAGGCTAGAATAAAAAAAAATCATTACCCATTCTCTATTCTCAATGCAGCTTCACTGCCAGCATCTTATAACAAGCAATTTTCGTACACAACCAACATAAACTCAATAAAAATTCACCCAAAAATGTAAGTTAAGCCAGACATGAAATTTTAAATAATATCCTGCAAAGTAAACAAGCCACAGGCACCCTACAAAAGACGTACACGCCGCCTGCCGACCGTTTCCAATACTACAAAGCGCTTTGAACCGAATAATTTACGAAGCTTCTCAACAAAATTAACTCCACACTCCTGATGGACTCTAGTGCTATAATCTTAGGGGTTGTTTTTCTATGAAATCCAATTAAAAAAAGTTTGCAAATATCAACGGCCACATTGAAAATCCTTTTAGAAAGAATCGGGGCTCACCCCCACTAGAAAAGTTTATTAAGTTATTTTTATAAATAGTTTTATGAGAACGTTCATCCGTTTAGTTTTAGCTTTATCAGCATTCGCTATTTGTGGTGGGCATGAAAAGAACCTATTGGTCATATTATTCATTACTATTTTTGTAGAAAACATATAAAAAAAATTGTAGGATTTGAATCTGCGCCTTTTGGAAACTATCCAAGAGTTCTGACCATAAAGCCATACGCTGTCATCAAGGGACGTTGAAATTCTTATACGTTTGTTACAACTTATTTATGTTGTTAGCATCTCTGTGTATTTTTACAAATTTCCATTAACCAAAGATAAATACTTAAAATTCATAGCTCATTTGGCACGAGGGTTTACTACTAATTAAATATTTTTAATGTTTAAAATCTTATTCCACATTTAGAAAAGAAATATGTATTATTCATTGTCTTTTATTTATTCACGACTAGCGGACGCGCGCAGCTTCGCTAGCTTATTTAGGGGTGAATTCTAATAAACCATGAAACATGTGTTCAATGAAATATTTTTAAGAGTCTAAATTTCAAATTTTATAAAAATCGGTGGCGATTTAAAGATTTTTCCATACAAACTTTCAACCCCTTATTTGCACCCTTAGGGGGAGAATTCTAGAAAACCATGAAATACGTGTTCAATTAAATACTTTTAAAAATCTAAATTTCAAATTTTATAAAAATCGGTGCCGATTTAATTTTTTTTCCATACAAACTTTGAACCCCTATTTCACCCCTTTAGAGTTGAAATTTTTTAAAATCCCTTCTTAGTGGATGTCCAGATTACAAAAGTAAACATCTGTCCAAATTTCACGTTTCTATCATCAGCGGTTACGGCTGTGCGTGCGTCTTACCTCAGTCAGTGAGGACAAGTCCTTTTATATATATAGATTAAAATATTACGAAAAATTTGATTTTAACAAACGTATCACATATTCACACAACCTACAATCTGGCGACTGTAAGCGCTACAGGGTTCGATCCCCACTCGGGAAATTAAATATTTTCATTTTCTCGCTCTGGTAACGAGGCAAACCACAGCGTTGAGTTTTGTCACTCAACACGCAATGCATTAAGAATTCGGTGGAAAGTGAAGAATGGAAGTTAACTCTGCCTACCGCGCTACGTGCAGGATACAGCCTGCATAATATATAATAATTATGTAAAATAATAGATTTCTTCGAGTCAGAATCAAACTGGCAATCACCGTGTTTAGTCGGACGCTGTTTCACTACGCCATGATAGCCTCAACTAAATACATATATTGGACTACATTTTTGTAAAATGTAATTTTAAGAAATTTACATAAAAGTTGATTAAATTCGAGTATGTCACTTAAGTTTTCCTTTTCTATTAAAATAGACCATTATGTATGAAACGACGCAACTCAACGCCGTTTCAAACATGACAAGACTGAAGAAATTAATTCATGTAATATCGTATTAGTTCCTTTCATTATAATTCCTTTGACTCAATAATTTTAATGAGCATTTGCTTTGAAAACTTTTAAAGGTATACGAGTAAGTATATTTGTTTAATGGCACATTGGTACACTTACTCTACTTTGTCTACTCCTGTAGTGGTCACAGGTTTAAATTTGCACTGTCGGTGACTTCTTAGTGGTATTATTATTTATTATAAGTTTTCTTTTTAATATAATTTTGGTAAACCTGCATGTCTCTAGATGAAAGTAAAGGTGTTTTGGTATGATTTTGTTAATGACATCATAGTCTATCTCATGTCTTGACATAATTTTAAATATTTGAGACCAGTCGTGGCTCGTGGTGCAGGAGTACAAATTGTGACTGCAAACGGGACAGTTTGGATTCAATTCCCAATCACAATGAAATATTTAATATTTTCATTGGTGGTGCCGGGGCCAATCTTGCCTCTAGAACGCAGCGGAAAATGAGGACCAGAGTGTCTTAACATTAACATTAGGTTCGAACCCATGACCACTTACGTTCACTTCCACACTTTGTGCCTCTATGCCACGACTGACCTTTTCTCATATATAGAGATGTATAATATTTAAAATTAATTCACATTAACATAAAAGTTAAACGCAAATAACACAAAGTTAAGTTAAACATTCTCATACGAGTATTCTCCAACTCCTCACCGTCCAAAGTAAGAATTTCCGTTAGTTTTGTTGCAAAAATAAAAATATATTACGTCGGAAGAGTGACGCGTCATTTGCGCTATCTAAAGCTGCTTACTACACCCTCTTCGTACTTATTACTAATGTCACAACTTATAATGTGGACCAGCTTGGTTATGTCTTATTTAAGGTTTCATGCTGTATCCCGCGTAGCAGGGTAGGGAGCCCAGTGTTAAGACACTCTGTACTCCATTTTCGGTATAGTTTTCGAGACATAGTATGTTGAGTGACGAAACTCAACGAATTAAAAAAATAAAAACTGACTGTCTGTAAAGTTCGTTTAGAAGTGATTTATTTGATTTGGCGTGATAGGTTCGTAAAAAACATTACTGAGAAACTGCTACTTTTTGAATTAACATTTATTTTCATGCACTGTGGATATGCTAAGTAAAAAATAAAACAAGCATTAAAATTAAGTTAGAATTAAAGACGTAGTGGACCTGCGTTTAACGCTGACCGCAGGTTCAGTGAGCGTCATTTGAACAAATATAGCCTTCATCGATAAAGATTATTCAAAAGAAAATGTTAAATGAACTGTCCAAAACGATATATTTTCGCAACTGAAACCAATAGTTCCTGAGATTAGGGCGTACAACCTAACAAACTGTTCAGCTTTATAACATTAACCTAAATATAATATTTGAGTAAGCCGCGTACAGGCTATGTGATTACTCAGTAGGGAAAGCGGCGTGATAATAAACATCACAAAGGCTCTATTCCACTCACAGAACGTGTTTCTTATACGAATGCTTTTTTTCAAGAATAGACCCCCGGGCCCGAGCCCCGAACTTGGTGTTTACAGTACTTACTAAATTCAGGCTAACATCTGTTTGGAACTGGGAAAAAAAGTGAACGTTACTTTAAAGACACTGTTATAATAGTACCTATAGATTCTGTCAGAATTTCTGAGCAAGTGGTCTCATTTAATTATATTATTAGTTTTGATTCCTTTCTGTGGTGTTACCAATATAGGCAAATTGTTAATATTTCGATTATTAACACCTCACCTTTGCTAAAAGAGCGGGGAAACTAATGTCCATAACCCATCGCGTTGACAGACCGACACTGTTCTACTAGATCACGGTAATCATTACAGATAAGATATTCTCTATTATTAAACACTTTGGACGAATTACGTGTTGAGTGGCGAAAATGAACCGGAGGACCGAGATCATGAAAATATTAAATATTTAATTTCCTCGAATAGGAATCGAACTCATAACCCTCGCATTTACTGGCTCCTGCGCCACGAGTGGCTTCGTGGCACAAAATTGCACATCAATTAATCCAAGTTCCATTACCAAATTCGTTAGTTAAGTTTATTTGTATTTGTTGTTCTTATCCCGCGGGTGACGAAGGTCGATCTAACGCTGATAGGTCACGCGCCCGCCTGTTTGTTTGTCCCGTCACGTCACTCAGCCCCAGATTTATGATAGACTACAACAGGTGTTGTTAATAAGAAAATGGTTTCCTATCTTATGTATTTTGATGTGATGTGGGAGATTGATTGGTTCAAATTTAAAAAAAAAAAGAAATTTTACTTCCGAATATGGGTTTGAGTTTGGCTTCCGAATATGGCAAGGGTTGATTGGGAAATCTAGTCTTAAGACAGGAAGAGCCGTCAAAAAAAAAACTCTGCCAGTCTGCCTGTCCTACCAGCGCGGTAAAATGAAAAGCTGTTCAACTGCGTCGAGGTGGACTAGAATAAAATAAAAGAAGGCCAGACGTGGCGCAGGGCCACAAAGTGTGACTGTAAGACCGAGTGGTTGTGAGTTCGATCCCCACTTGAGGAGATGAAATATGTATTTAAATTTATATTTCCATTTCTTCGCTTTGTGTCGAGGCAAAGCGCGATGTTGAGTTCTGCTACTCAACACGGTATGCTTCCAGAAGTCGGCAGAAAGTCGGTAACGGAGTGTCTTGAAACTAGGTTCCCTTTGGCTACTCTACTGTGTACGGGATACAATGTGAAGCTGATTTGATTTTTTGATTTTTTTTCTTAGTAGCTCTCCTATATGATTTACCTTACCTAACTAATTAACTATGTTTTATTTTTGTTATACAATATATTTTTGTTCTATTTGATATGTAAACTGGGTGACGCGGGGACGAATATATCATTAATTTCAAAGTAACCTGCTTGCCACGTTTATAATGAATGTAGTGTGAAGTTACATGGAAGCTTTGCCTCCGATCTAGTAATTATAGCGCTCATTTTATTTAAAGAAAATATTTTATTCAGCCAGTTGTGGGTTTGATTACCAGTTTGGGATTAAAATTTTCATTATCTTAAAACACAATGCTTAATCTTAAGCACATACTTGAATTCCGCTACTCAGTAGGAAATGTCTCGAAAAGGTCATCTTGACATGATTTCGAGACTTTCGAGTTTGTGGATAACTGTACAAACGAAATAAATTGCTTAAAACCATATATTGAATATTACTTTTTATGTAAAGGATACATTTAATAGAACTAGCCTGAGGAATTAAAAATATATTTTTTTAAAGGGATATAATTGAATCAATCGTGCCTTTAATTTTTTTTTCAAAATGAAACGAATTGAAAGTAACTAATGGAAATTATTGAAAATATATTTAAACAAAATTGAAACCAATTGAAAATAAATAATGGAACTTCACGAAAATAAATTTAATCAAACATGAAACTAAATGGAAATACTTTTCATGAAAATAAATTTAAATAAAAACTGTATTCCCCTAATATATGGTGTATAAATAAATGGAAAGCGCAAAATAGAAATTAACTACTTTCGACTTATCATTCAAAATGCAAGAATAAATAAATTTAGCAAAACAAATTTTTTTTTCCACCTATTGGAAAATGGAAATCAAACAGAGACGAAAGGTCACAAACATATGATCGTAAATGCGACGGGTTGTGTGTTTGATTCCCACTCGAGAAAGTTAAATATTTAATATTTTAAAGTGATTTAATGCGAAAGGCGTGTCTTAAAATTAGGTGCCTACCCCGCTGCCAGATACAGCGTGAAGTTTTTTAATTCAGTAAAATGAAAACGGAGAACGCAGTGTCTTATCTCTACACTTAATTCTCATATAAAAATGCATACAAAAATAAATCAATAGAGTCTATATTCGTAGTCACATAGCGGACCCCCAACTCTAAGTAATCGATCTTCAAAAGTAATGGTCTCATTACTGCGAACTTGTCGAGTTAACTTCAACGTAATTAAAGTTTACATATTAACAAGTTTGATATTAACTACTCTTTGGGTGTTTTATACGTATTTGTAACGGAAATGGTTCTATTTTTGATTGGGTCTTTTGAGTGTGGAGAGTGGAGATTAGAGATTTTTTTTTAGTTCGGCTGCATCCTGTATATAGCGGGATAAACAGAGGGAAGCTAGTGTTAAGACACTCCGCTCACATCTTCCTATTTTCGAGGCATTGTGTGTTGAGTAGGGGACCTTAATGTCGCGCTTTTCTTGCATGGACATGAAAATAGAATGATTCCCCAAATGAGAAACAAACGCATGACCGTTGCGCCACCTTACGGGAAAAAACAACATACGTAACATTAATTACCCAGCAAAGGAACAGTAGTTACGTTTAAAATGTTATATAATTTTATATGTTATCTTTTACTTTATTATGTTAGAATTAACCTAAATTATACTTAAATTATCTTTGTTACGTCTAACTCTACAAAAATAATGTAGCATTTACACAATGTATTGTTGGAACTAAACACTTTGTTTTTTATCAAGATATGTTATAATACTATTATATACGATTATTATGACTTTTGGACGAAAAAGGGAAAATCCTATTTTTTCCTGTTTTTGAAGGTATTTCGAGAAATCCTCCCTCATTGCTCCCCTACATTCCCTAACTTACCTGCATGACTATTTCTAACTATATAAGGCGGTGGCAAGCCATATCTCGCACATAGCCTCTCGCAGAGGGAACCTGGGAACCTAATTTTAAGTCTCTCACTTCGTTCCTATTAAAAAATATCAGTTTACTACAATACAAAAAATTACAAAAACCTAGGTATAAAAAAGCGTCCATTTCTAGTAAATTAAATATAAAACTTTGCCTCTTAAGAATATTAGTGTTAACAAAAATTCACTATCCTCTTTCCAGTGCGGCGTCTAAAGACACCCCCTGGACTATAATGAAACTACTTGTTGTTTGTATTTGAGGCATTCACTCCAAAATATGTTGTTTTTTTGGAAACTTGGCCTTGCTTAGAGTTTTAGTTAACATGATTATTGTGTAAAAAAAAATCATATAAAAAATTTTATGAGAATGAGGCATAACCATGTGAATGTAAGCACGACGGTTATGAATTCGATTTCCATTCTGGGGAATTCAATATTTTATATTTTTATTGCTTCGCTCTGTTAACAAGTCAAACTCAACACCTCGTGCGTTGAGTTCCGCAACTCAACTTACAATGTCTCGAAACTTGAGCGCTGTGTGTGAAACGGCTACCTTGTTTCCCACATATTTTATTACATAGGCTACACAGTATGAAGCTATAAAATATAAATAAATACTTACACTTATATAGAAAATATCGACATACCGACATAATGAGTAATATTCCATTTGACCCCTTGAGATTTATAGAAATAAAAATAAATATAAATATAGATCACGTACAGTTTTTATAAGTTCTATAAACGTGATGGATCCTTCACAGATCGGTGAGTTACGATTGTGGTGCGTCTAGTGACCTGGTTCGTACTCATTCTGTATTGCAATGTGCAATATGCAGTATGCAACTAACTCGTACCTACTTACAAGTATCTCATTGTAAACGTCGTAGTTGCTAGTTCGATTCCCATTTTCTTTAATCGTTAATTCTTCAGTTCGTTTAAAAATATTTTCACTGATCCTGGAGAGAAAGCGTGGCTTGGAGTTCCACTACTTCACGGAATGTTTGGACAATTAGGCGATGTGTGGGACAAGTGCGATGTCTTAGGATAAGGATTAAGTTCCCTCTATCTGCACTGCGGGATACGGAGGGATGAAATTTAAATATGATATAGTTGTATTATAACATCGCTTCGGCATAACTTCATAAATTTTATCTAAATAGGTATTATTCAATTAGGTACATAAAGTTCGTGACTCTACACTTTCTACTACTCACTCTCCGCCAAATTCTCGAGGCATTTCTTGTTGAGTGGCGGAACTCAGCGCCGCAATTTCGTTTCTAAAGCGAGGTAATAAAAATAATAATTATATCATTTCTTCTCGTACTTTATTCATACTATTTCATAAGCATGATGCTAGGACTATGTTTCCGATTTATTAAACATAGCTACGTCAGCCGTTACGTAACCTAGATCTAGATCTAGACCTGTCTAAATAATCTCCGGAACTCCACAATGATATCGCTAAAACAAACATTGCATACTTTATGATGATTCATTAGAAGCTGTATTTTAAATGAGCTCGTCTCATTAAGATAATTGCCGTTGACTTTGTTTCGTACTCGACCCTGCCCGCGCCCGCGCCCGCTCCCGCGCCCGCGCCCGCGCCCGCGCCCTCGCTGTCCGTAGCCAGTGTCTTGCACGTTATGTTTTTTTTAGTATTTAAATAGAAATAAAATATATTTTGAATCTATATGATGTGAAACGCACACGACGGCTTTAATTTACATTATTAAATTGAAGGAAACTTTATCAACGAAAATATCCTGAATGTAACTTAAATTGAGTTAACCCGTACCATTTTGCAGATGACGCGGATTATTTAAAAACATTATTTTGTTTTAGGCTAGGCTTATGGAACCCAGTATTATGTAACGGTGTTGAGTTCCGCGCCTCTAGAATTACGTAATTAACGGACGTATCTGAATGGGAAAACAAAATATCTTAAACACTAGGTTCCCAGGTTACCTCTGCCTATCCTTCTATTTGCGGGATAGAGCTTGAAGCTAATAAATAAAAATAAAAAAAGTATTCTGTAAGCCTAATCGATATAATGTGTAATTTTAAGCAACATCAATTGTGCGGGAGCGCTCGACTAGAAGTGACATTATAAATACATTATTACGGCCGGCAACTTTCCTACGAACACGCTCCATTGTTCGCTAATTCTTTGGTGATTGGGCCGTTCAATGAGATGTAGGGATGATTTGAGAATAAAATTGAAGAACCTGGTCTACCTGGTCTATAAAACCCTCGGGTTGGGCTACAACTTGGAGGAATGAATTATTTTTATTTCCTCACTGTAGTAACAAGACAAAGTGCGCAGTTGAGCTCCGTTCAATTGAAAAATTTAATTATAAAGTAAATAGAAACACGTAATGAATAGAAAAATTGAGTGTAAAGTGGATAATGGACAGTCTTAGAACGTGGTTCTTTTATTTACTAATAGTTTTACAGAGATGCATATTGCACCTTGATGAAGGGACACAAGCTGGTAAAGGTAAGGTTAACAGACAAAGAAATAGTATCTATACTAATTTTAAAAAGGTGGAGAATTCGTTTGTTTAAAAGAACTAACCTTGTGGTATGAATTGAAAAAATCTTTCGATGTAAGCTTCTATATCTGAGTACTGTACTGCTGTAAGAGCTACCCCCCGGACTTAGCAGTTATCATTTATCATTGACATCTCTCAGCTATATCCATTTGACCACAGAAATGAACCATATAAAACTATCAACATAAAATCGCTGTTTCTGACATTCTGCACCACAAATGATACATCGCACAGTCAGCAACATACAGAACTCCGAATTCAGACGAAACTGGAATTTCGGCCATTTCTGCCGTATCCGTATCCATGGTCCCGATCACACCCCCCGGAGACCGAGTTTTAAAGTTTATTTTTAAAACTATCTAATTGATGTTTTAGACTCCCCAACTTGAAGTCCACCTGAACTAACTTTCCCATGTGAATCCGCTTCAATTTATGCATGCGTATATACTAATGTAGCTGATGCAAATGAGTTTCTGGTTTGGCCTGGAATTTTTTGGTAGTTTCTGTTTAATTTCCACGTTCCTCCTGTACTTTTGAGGTAAGTAAGGAAAAGTTTAGTTATTTGTCACATTGTCTGTATTTTTCAAATTCAAATAGAGATGTTTTTATATAGTAAATACATTATTATGCCATGATATTTATATATAGTACTAGTAGAAACGCTATCTTTTGGGTCAGTCGTCGCTTGGTATGGCGCCGTGGCGTAAACGCGACGTTTATGGCGTTGATGATGGGTTGTCCCCACTCTGGTTCCAACTCTAGTAAGAAGGATAATCGCGGCGTTGAGTTTCGCCACTTAACAAGCAATGTCTAAAAAAATTGGTGAAAATTGGGAAATGGATGGTCGTTTCCTCTGCCTACCATGCTATATGCTAGATACAGCATGGTATTAATAGCGTCCATACTTGGTGATTTATTTTGGTACCAGTTTTAAGAAAGGGAAATCGAACCTATAACCTTAGAACTTATAGTTAATAGCCGTGCCATAAGTCACGACAACCTCCCAATACTTTTAACATAAAAAAACCAAAAACATAAATATTTCTCAAATAAATATTAAACACAACATTAAAACGACGATTTTCAACAAAACTTCTTTTATTTCTAGAAATTAAAGGCTTTCACATTTATTTTTTTCACGAAGTAAATAAAGTCCATTAGTAAAACTAGCGCGCAAACAGAAGGCACCCGTTTTGTTTGAATTAACTCGAGCTGTAGCCAACGGAAGTATTAAAATTAGTTAGCGACTAACGGAAACGGGATTTCGTTACGTTCATTTGATCCAAGTATGTGGGAAACAGTACATTTTTTTGGATATTTGTTGACAATAAACAGTTTTTTCAATTAGTTCCTTGTAATTTAAATTTTAAAGGAAATATAGTCATCAATCTCTTCATACACGCCCTTCGGGGGGTGTTCATGCTTTTTACGTGACATTCCTCCAGTATCCCTGATACTGTGTTTTCGAAGGTCAACCAAGGTCTCCCCCTACCTCTCTTTTCCATCAATATCAAATCTAAGTAATCTATCACTTATTTCTTTTCTTGTACTAAATTATTAAAATGGAAAAGCTCGCCCCAAAATCATATTAGGCTACAAATTACAAATGAAGCTAACCGTGCGTTGTATAAGTTCCCTGAGACGTATAGTTTGAACTACTGATGAAAGGATCTCGGGACCTTACTACAGTTTACATTCGTCTATTTGTTTTTATTTTCGCAAGCATTTCTTTTTTAGTTGTACGCTGTATTCCGCACTTAGAAGCGTAGGCAGGGGACCCTGGGAACCTAGTGTTAAGGCATTCCGTTCCCATTATGACATTTCCATTCTTCGCTATTCTGTCGAATTTTAAAGGCAGTGTATGTTGAGTGTGCTCGTTACCAGAGCGAAGAAATAAAAATATTAAATGTTCCATTTCCTCGAGTGGGAATCGAACTCATAATCTGTAGCGTGTACAGTACTACTTAACACAACAACACAAATAGTAAGGCATCCAATCTACAGTTATTCGGTCGTAATATGACGTCAGCAAATTGTTTTGCCAAAATACCCTCAAACAAATCCGATTGTATCACCGCCTCGTTTGCTTATGTTAATAACTTGCGCTGTTGCCCATGTGGATATAGTTGTGTAGTTTTAGGGATTTAGGGGTATTGGGTTCGACATTTCGTGTTAGAAGAGGAAAAAGAGATAAGAACCTGGAGAGTGGGTTCGATTTCCACTCGGGGGAATGCATTATTTCGATTTACTTGCTCTGATGACAAGTGACGCGAGATGGTAGGTTCCACCATTCATAATGTTATGTCGAGCAAATAAGGCAGTGCGTGGAGAACGGAGTGTCTTAAAATACATAAGATACAGCGAAAAGCAGTCATCTATTTTCCATATATAACACCTTCTAGTTTTAAATACTTTACTTTGCTTTTAAAAGGATATGTTATTTTATCGCTAAAATTACAAAAGCACAAAATTTTACTTTTAAAATATTAATATTTTTCGCATACATTTTAACCATTTTTATTATCATTGTAACGCGAAGACCACTCGTGACTGTGAATAACTGAAGTTTTAGAAATATTTTTCACAAAAGTCTACTGTGGGTTTGCCCGCGTGGCCAAATGGAAATAATTTAGAGTTGTGTATGACACATGACTGTATATAAGTGGCCAAGATACTGGTCGGATTTACAGCAGGGTTGCTGTCTGCGGGATACAGCGTGAAGCTAAAAGAAAATTACTATTCATCCACTCACGTCGAAAGAAACTTTCTTAAGGCTGTTACCGCAATATTCAAGTCTTGTTTCGCTTCGAGAATACGACTTATTGAGTAATAAAATAATCAATTACTTAAATGTGGGAACGGAATGGAATTGTAACCATTTTGTACTTCGAGTGTAATATTGTAAGGATGCGAGCGCTCCTTTCTTTTATCTGATTACTAAAAGCAGTATAAGGCAGCTGGGGTGCAGGCCAGTCACCTCCTCGTGGTGCACCCTGGGCATGGCC
>JAEBDU010010544.1:0-22491 GCA_016802625.1 Heliconius numata | reverse complement strand
CCATTATGGAAAAATATCCCTCACAATAAAAAATATATTGAAATTACTATTTTTAGACAGAAATATGATCACTACACGTTATCCTTAAAAGATAAAAATATGCTCTCGCGGACTTTTTTGTAGATCTTATTAAGAGGCACAATACTCCAATACATTATTTTCATGTAGTACTTACCATTAAAGCAGCGCATGCGCGAAAGTGTCTCAACGGGTAGGACTTTAGACACATTTATCGTATTTATGTTAATTTACATAAGAATGTACAAATAATAAACTATATATAAACCTTCCCTGAGAAATACTCGACCTAATGGTGAAAACCGCATAAAAATCCGTTGGGTGGTTTAGAAGAAGAAGAGTTAGAAAGTTCAGACAGACACGAAAAGCGACTTTGTTTTATAAGATACTAGTGGGCCCGGACGCGGCTACGCCCGCGAAAATATGAGCCTAAATAATTAAAATAAGTTAAAAAATAATAATAAGTGGAGATTTATTATTAGAAAAAATATCTGAGTAACCGAAATGAACAAACAAAAGAAGTAAAAGTAACTAAAGGAAATTCTTAATATTAGAAAAAGTACCTAAAGTTTGCCGTGCGCGCGTACTAAACATTTTTCTATATTAAATAATTATTAATTTTTGCGAACAATATTAAATAAAATCCCAAATGATTAAAATTACGATATTTTAAGTGTATAACATCGGTATAGATAACCGAACTGAGATAAATTAATTATAAGCAGCAAATAATTACATAAAAAATAATAGTTATTCGAAAATATATAAAAATTTACAAAATCATCAAAGTCCCGCCGTTCGCGTCGGTCATACTATACCACTCGTAGGCTAGGTCATTTGGAATCAGTGACATCTTATTTATTAGAATGTTATATCAAGTAAACTATAATTTAAATCTAGATGAAATGCTAAAAGTGACTATTATATTTATTTTCATAAGGATGAATATCAAATTATAGAAATCATATAATTTTTGTTAATGTATACAAATCTATATCGGCGCGCGCCATGTATGCATTAAGCAAACTCACTTTAGGTGACGTTTTCTTAAAACAACAAACTTTGCAAGCCGTTGCTTAGCAACGCGTAGCGACGATTGTTATTAAGATGGCGGAATAAATTGCTTGTCAAATTAATTATTTTAATATATTGGTATATATCGAAAATATTACAAATATGAGAAAAAAAAGTATCCTATGTTCATCCCGGGGCTCTCAAGTATCTCTATATGAGTATTTTATCACAATTAAATTAGCGGTTTGGCCCTGATTGCGTAAAAGACAGACAGACAGACAGACAGACAGACAGACAGAGTTACTTTCGAATTTATAATATAGGTATGGATAGGATATTAAAATACTCCATAGTGCTGAAGGTTTAATTAATTTTTAGTGTTTATTTTGTCTATATTAATAATTATAGTAAAAATAAAAAAAAACATAAGCGTGTTATTGCAACGTGACAGTTGTGGGTTCGATTTTCATTCAGGGAAATGGATTATTGTTTATTAATTGTTTCACGTCTTCGCTCTGGTACTAAAGAAAAAGTCCGGCCCTGTGTTCTGCCAATCAATACGCAATGTCTCAATGATTCGGCGGAAATTGGAGGAGGAACCTTCTACTTAACACTAGGTTACCTCTGCCTACCCTGATATATGCAGGATAAAGCATGAAGCTAAAAAAGAGAGAAAAAATGATTTTTTTTCAGTTTTTTGACGCCTGTAGGTTTAGACATTACTACTGTTAATACATTTCGGTCTCCGCTTACCCCGAAAGAAGATCGACCCCATTACTATAACATTTCCAGTCAGATAGTGTTCACTGCGCCATGATGGCCTCCAAAATTATGATATCAAAATCTACTATATACCTTTTCTTCAAAACACTGGATGAATCAGACTAAAATAGAGCCATTTTCTAAGATAGGGTTCGTGAAAGGATCCCTGAGGAAATGAAAGGAAACGTAAAGGATTATATAAAATATTTTATTTCGTAGTTCTTTTTTTCAAAGTTTATATAGATATGTATTAAAGTAAATAAGTGGTATGTATGTCAAGAATTTTTATATACTTTACTAATGGACCCGAACGCGGCTACGCCCGCTTGAACTATACGAATATTTATTAAATATATTTATGAAATTATTTTCAGTTTTCGTATAGAGATATGCGTTAAGCAAGCTCATTTTGGGTGACGTTTTGTAACAACAAACTTTGCAAATCGTTGCTTAGCAACGATCGCTTAGCGACGGTTGTTATTAACATGGCGGAATAAATTGCATGTCAAATTAATAAGTATTTTAATATATTGGTATATAACGAAAATATTACAAATATGAGAAAAAAAATATCCTATGTTCATCCCTAGACCCTCAAGTATCTCTCTATGAGTATTTTATCACAATTAAATTGGCGGTTTGGGCCTGATTGCGTAAAAGACAGACAGACAGACAGAGTTACTTTCGAATTTATAATATAGGTATGGATTATATATTTTTATATAATTTTTAAGATACGAAGATGGCAAGATATTTTTTTGTTAATAATATATTATTTTTAAATACTATTATTAATAGAATATCGAAACCAATTACTATACAATGTGGTAAAAGCGTGTTGCCATGAAAACCCGACAGACAATTAAGCCATAGATCAATTGCGTCAGATCAATCAATGTTATATAGGATTAAGTCGTTTAATACTGTATATACAGGAACAGACAGACTAATTTACACTTCTATTATTATATTATTCAGTAAGAAATTATAATATCATTTATTTTAACTCCACTATAACTATAATATTACAATTTAATAAAAATTGAAGTTTATTTTTAACCTTTTTTAGGTTTTAAACATAGGCCGTCGTGGTGTAGTGGAATAACCTTTGACTGTAAACACGGTAGTTGTAGATTTGATTTCTATTCAAGGAAATTATTGTATGTAATTTTTTTTTTCCTACTCCATCTTGTTTTTAAGCATTAAAATATTTTCTTATATGTTATACAAGCCCTATAAATGTAATCCAATATGGAAGAGGAATGCGTTTATTAAAAATTTATTGTTATAGCTTCAATAAAAGACTACTAAAATTCTAAAGTGGAATTAATAGTTATGACGCAAGTTTCAATATCTAGAGTACCATTAAATATCTTTTGAATCTTGCAAAACTACTAATAGGAAATGTTAAGAAAGCGAGCTAGAGCTAGCGAGAAAGCTATATATTTTAGGTGAATTTTAATCTATATTTAAAGAATAGATATACTGTTAAAATTAGAAAAAAAATCGACGCGGTATGTGAGCTACTAGGCACAAGGGTGTGACTGTAACGCGACGGTTGTGGGTTCGATCTCCACTCTAGGAAAAATGAAATATTTATTTACATTTACATATTTTCATTTCTTCGCTCTGGCGACGGCGACGAAGCAAAAGCGCGGCGTTGAGTTCCGCCACTCATCACGCAAAACCTCCAAGATTTGGCGGGAAGTAAGGTACTCAGTGTCTTAAAACTAGGTTCCCTCTGCCTACCCTGATATATGTATCCACAGCGGGAAGTACAAAAACTGTACAAGTAACTATAATTTTAAATATAAATTAATTAATAGTAACACATGCAAATTAATTTGTATTAATCCTATGGATTAATATATAGATTATAATATATATACAGTGTTTTATTGAGTGGGAGGAGTTTGCAATTACAGTAAGTCGCTTATCAATGTCAATGTTACCATTTCTAGGTTAAGTGGCTCAATGTTATATTTGATGGAGACTGGCGTCACTACATTATTGATAATAACCATTAAAATCATAACCCGACACTCAAGTACGTACTGTCAGTTAATATGTCAACTGTGTTACTTACAATACTGACAAGAGTTGTATTTCTCTATATTATTCGCAGTACAAAGTTTTATAGTAGAAGATTGTATTTTTTTACATTTTTAAAGTGTTATTTCACTCTTAGGGAAGAAAATACTGATAATTTAACCGGCACATTTGAATACTTGGAACCGAACGTATGACTTAGCAGTGCGCTTGGAAAGTTTCTAAGAGGTGCGGGTTCAAATCTCACTACGTTTAAACTTTTATCTGTTTTATAAAAAAAAAATAACTGTGTGGATCTTATTCAAAAGATTTCTGTGAAATATTAAATAATTATTTATTTCTTCTTTTGCTTTTTAATATTGACGTCGATCATATTTTGTAATATGTTAATCCTCAATCGCTATCAAATTTACGCCATCCTATATGCTAAGCTTAGACTAACTTTGTGCAACAGGCATGTCGAGGAATATTTGCCGCATTATTATAATACTTAATTATTTTATTATATTATAAGTGATTTAATTTTAGTCACTAAAACAAATTTAATGATATAAAATATTTATATAAAATATTGCCTAATTTTACAAATGAAAGAAAAAGCACATTCATTAGTTATTAATGTGATGAAATGAGTAATGAAACAAAGCAATAAACCAATAATTAAGTTTAGACAATCTAGTTTTAGCTTATAATTTATTTATAGTTTTTATTTTTTAAGGTTCCGTACCTAAAAAAATAATAACAGAAACCTCAATGATCACTTTGTTGTCCGTCTGTCAAGAACAAAAAAAATTGATACTAAACATTCAAATCTATGGTGCCTTGAAACATAGAAAAATCAAGCTTTTTGATTGCAAACAAGCGTTGACGTCAACGCAATTAAAAAATACGAAAATTTATGCATAGATTTTGCTGTATTTTATATGAAAACCAACGCGTATAAAAATCTAGAGGGACTCATGGACCTATAGTTTTAAAATTCGATACGAATTGAAAACTTACAGTACAAAGAAAGAAAAACTCCTAAATGTAAAAATTTATAGATATTTCATAGAAAAAATCAATACAAACTTATATTTGAGGCCTTCAAACTACAATTTGTCAACTTTAATAAATTGTACATCCCGTGGACCTGCAATCCTAAATTTGCTACGGAAACCTCGTTGTACAAGTCAAGCTCACACTTAATCAGTTTAATTATTTTTTCTTAAATACTTAGTAATTTTGATAACTTATTTAAACTATTCTACTAACAAACAGAAATATATTTTCAATATAGCAACGAAATAGTAGAAAATCAACAGTAATTCTGATCTTAATACATAATTATACATAGTACCCACGGCGCTATGCAGTACTAAATATATCCCTGCGGATGCATTCAATTTTATAGACTAAGATCCTAGCATCCCCAGACCTACATCATTTTAGCGAAGCTGAAATTTTGAAGATTAATAGTCTAATATGTATTTATATTGTATGTATACTTACTAACTTGAAAGTGGTGCACTTTCAGTGGTAGCTCCAACTTAAAGTACATGCTCACCTACGTTAAAGTAGAAACGCTCGTATTTAAATATATTTTTAAGAATAACGTAAAAAATGAATATTTATTTTTACCAGATCCTCGACGTGGGCCTTTACACCCGCCAAACAACCAAATGGTTGTTTGAAATTGGGGTAAATTACGTTATACTAGCAAGCTTTAATTTTACATATATGATTTACAGACTATTTCAAGACCCGTTATTAGCAGAAAGACTAATCTAAATTCCCCCAGGCAGAGATGTACCTTTATCTAGTGGTACCTATGAAAGTGCCCCACTTTCAAATTAATCAGTACGCATGTTGTGTTAACTGCATATGTATAAGACTAATAGTCATCAAAATTTCAGCATTGCTAAAATAACGTAGATCTGGGGGGCTTGGGATCTTGGGCTAGTATGGTTTATTTGTTTACAACACTAACTATAAATAGGCTGAAACAACGCACTCTGCATATTGTTATCTGATGAAATAAACCAGCATATCTGGCTATCTAGAAATAGCTTTATCGTGTTCCATATTTTTATCACGCCAAAGGTGTGGATAAAATTATTATACTTTATTTACCTTTACTCACCTTGCCAGGAAAGTATTTAACCCATTTAGACCCATAGCCAAACTAGCAGTAAATCAAAGGTTTTTTCGGTAATAATTGATAGATATCGATGTAAGAAAATAAAAAACGTAAAAAAAATTTTAATTTTTTTTTATTTAAATATAAAAAAAATGCCGTCCTTAAATGGGGCCAATGGGCACATATAGTATCAAAATTTTCGAAACTATTTTTGCGACACGAAATGTTTTATAACTCTTTTTACACTATCAACGCTTTTTTTTTATGGCACATTGCACGTCTCAGTTGCTAGCAAAATTTTTGGGAGTAGTGATCTACACCGTGGTCCTGCAGACTTGGCACTGCAGAAGCTGCTGGTCGCATAAATACGTTGATGTTTTCGTCTCTTAAATCGTGACGAGCGATGTAACGAAAAAATCAAGCTAATCTATCCTGTTTATTTTAGTTAGCAAGTGCAGGTGCCGCGAATTTGCAACAGTAAGATCTTATGTATGTGTGGATAAAACCCACCACCATTTTTTGCCACGTACAGCATTGCTATATAGGTAAAAAGATTGATCAGCCTGATCAACCCCTCCCATACCACACTGTAAAACCTTCGCACTAATAAAATTTAGTTAACTTGGTAAAAGCAGTAATCAAAATCGATTCGGTTTTTCTTTTCATATCCTTTACTGCTGAGTTTCATCTTTTAACAATTCTTAAATTTCTCAAGACGACCTTGTATATTAGTCGTAGTTGGATCACTTTTACACCAACGGGGTTGCTCAGGATTACGGTTCCTCTACGTCTCTTAGCAAAAGGTTGATAAATGCTTCTATTAGTAAGCAGGCAGATTAGCAGTGCTTTGTATATCTACATCTTCTTCTTCGTCGATTACCACACCTGGTTTTAGAGGCAGCGCAACTAAATATACCTCTCCGAAGTCTTTATCTTCAATAATTACAACTGCGATTGCTTCTTGAAGACCCTTATATTCATTGCGACCGCTAAATATCCTAAGAGTCATTATGAACTTTGGAAGGACATGCATATAAATTCAAATTCAAATTCAAATTCAAAATATTCTTTATTCAAATAGACTTATAACAAGCACTTTTGAATCGTCGAATGAACATATGAACAAAAAGCTACCACCGGTTCGGAAGGCAGTTCTGCTGAGAAGAGCCGGCAAGAAACTCAACAGTTGCTCTTTTCAAAATCGATGGTACAATCTATTACATTTGCTGGCAGCTATCCTGCATTACATTCAATAGACATTAATTCCATACATGTTTGTCCTCTAAATATTCTTGAACGGTGTAATAAGCTTTAATTGTCAAAATTTTTTTTACTGATATTTTAAATTTTGGAAGTGGCAAATCTAGAATACACTGTGGAATTTTATTATATACACGTATGCTCAGACCCATAAAAGATTTATTAACTTTTTGGAGGCGAAAACTTGGAGTAACAAAACATAAAAATTGACCTCTGATGTGCCCATTGGCCCCAATTGGGGACAGCATCGTAAAAGTTGAATTTGTCCTATTACGACTCTTCTTTTCTAATCAAATGTAATTATATTACATAGAATACTAAGTACTTAAGTATGTTTTGTACCAAAACAAATGTATTTAGAAGAAAAATTTAAAAATAAATATACTTACATTTTGCCTTCACAGATTTCGTGAAACAGCTTTACAAAAGGCACGAAATGAACGATTGTAAAAAATTTTTAATTGGATTTTACGGCTACAACATAAGGATATACTACTTATCTTTACAATTCTAGACATAAACTGCATAAAAATAAAAATATAAAAAAAACAAGGATACTATTGTAGGTGTACCCATTTGGGCACGGCGGGTCTATATGGGTTAATAAACTGTATTTGAATTTGTATTGAGTTTTGTTATTTTTTGTAAGAACTTGTTATATTAAGACCGCTCCCGAATAAAGATTTCTTCACTGAATGAGCCAATTTAGACCAGATTGGCAACTGGCTTGTCAGCAGCAGCGGCGGACTCCCTGTGACTGTAACGCGACGGTTTTGGATTCGATCTCCACTCGAGAAAGTGAAATATTTATTTACGATTATATTTCCATTTCTTCGCTCTGGTGTCCAGGCAAAGTGCGGCGTTGAGCTCTGCCACTCAACACGCAACGTCTCCAGAATTCGGCAGAAAGTAGGGAACAGAGGGTCTTAACACTAGGTTCCCTCTGCCTACCCTGCTGTGTGCGGGATATAGCGTGAAGCTGATTTATTAAGACCGTCGTGTTTGTCTGGTACCGTGAACGCGACTAATAACTTGGATTCACGTGGAAAATGGGAAACGGAGTGTCTTGAGACCAACTTCTCATTTCGTACTCTTTTATGCGTAAAAAAAATATTTTTCAATTTGTTAATGTTTCAAATAAATTTTACTATTACTTTACTAACACAATATATATACCACGATATACCAGTCTTATTTGTGAATACGTGCTTCGTACTCGTTGTGTTGGATTATACAATCTCTTTATTATCTGGTTTATATTAATTATTACTTACCAATTCCAAGTAATACATAAACGATCTTAACTTTCATAATCGCTTACACCAAATTTAACGTTCTATTTAAATCTTTTTCTGACTAAAAGACATACGAGTATAAATAAAAGATTAAAATCAATTATTTTCTTAAAAATAGATCGTCGAAAGTAAATAAGTCATTTTTATAAAAAAATAAAATATACGTATATACTGCTAATAGCAACCTCTAATACCTTCGTATTTCATCAGGTAAACATCCAATTAAGTATAGACTATACTGTATTTGTATGTACACCTTAGGCAGATGAAAGGGATATCAAAAAACAAAACAAAATTACGTTTAATTCTTATTAATATTATTTAACTTTTATTATTTTTGTATATAAGTGATAAATATAAATAATAATAGTTGAAGATACTTCGGGAAAAATAGGGAATAAGTTCATAGTAACTTAACGAACCACCTTTACAGTTCCACTACTCCATTTGCAAAGCCTTCATTCGGCCGAAACTGAGAAACGGAAATATTATCTTAATGGGAACAGAATGTCTAGGTTCCCAGGTTCCCTCCACCTACTAATAATAAAAAAAAATATTAACATATATCATATACAGAACTCCTGTCTTCGCTTAATTCAATGTGGACCTACAAACGCAGCCCTAGTATGGAGAAAAGTTCCGTCTTATTTCGTTATAGAACATATTCCTATGGGATTGCACGGTGAGCAATATTACGTACAACAATTTTGAAATAGATATATAAGGAACGAAGATATGAAAGATGAAATAGTAATCATAAAGTTCGAAAATTGTAGCTTTTTATTTTAGTTTTGTTTTGAATTACTTATGTTTTTTGCAAATGGTTTTTAAATATTAGTTAGCAAAAAAAATTGATTTTATGATATTTTCTGTTTCTGAATTTCTACTTATCTCGACAAGACGTTTGGCTTATTTGTATAGGCTCGCTTGGACGGACTCTAGGAGGCGCGGGTTCGAGTCCAAGCTTTTACATTTTCTGAACTATTCTTATTTAACTTACCTAATCTTATAATATATACATAATATATTGTTATAATAAATTTGTACAATTCTGAATAGACTAACGTAAATCGTAATCTCAAAGGAATAACTAAAAGAAATGTTGATATTAAAAACTGATACAGTCGCGTTATGGCTGTCAGTGCCGATATATAAAATTGTGAATGGCGTTAATAGCGATGACATGTTGAAATGAAAGAAAATTATAGTTTGATATTTCTCTGGAACTATTTTTTAAGATTACAGAATATGTTATTTTGGAAAATAAAGTAATCTTTTTCATATAAAAATATTATTTTCTACTTATTTTTTGATATGTAATACAATATAAGGGCCCGAGGTAACTGTGGCCGCGAGCAGTCTCTGACATTAAACTACCGTCAATCCTGAAACCACTATTTCAAATATTTTTATCGAAAAATGTAAGCCTCGAATCTCCGATCTGGCTACTGCTATGTCACAGTTTGTACTAATATTATGTAAAAATATTTTGTTTATTTTAAGGTAATATTTTTAATTTATTATAATATTAATTTTATCATTTGTTTTGGTGATTTAATTACTCTATATTGTTTTTTTTAAGAAAAAGAAATAAATATTTGTTAAAGATTTAAAACCATAATTTGTTTTTTTGACATTTTAAATAACTAATATCTATAATTTAATTTATTGTTTTAATTATTTATCTAAAAAAATATTAAAAGTACATAAATAATCTCATCAAAATTCTCACAGACTAAATAAAATTTATATAAAGGTATATTTCAAACAAATTTCTATATAATTAGCAAGTACCGCCAATAATTCTTTAAAATATATTACTCTATACGTTCAACATCTTCCCGTGAGATCTAACAAATGTGTAACTAATTAAAAACTTATCTTCATAGCTTGGGTGTGTTATGAAAAGAATCTTAATTTTAACTGACATTTACACTAACTCTCTTCATTTAAAGCTTAAATATAAGTGACAAATGCGTTCTTCAGTTTTTAGTTATTTTTATATGAAAATACGAGTAAAGATATCAGAAACCAGGTTGTCCATCTGAATCAAAAATTGGACATGAGTCCATAATTGAAATAATATGATAACATCACCATCTTGGTGGTAAGTATAAAAGGGGAGGCAAAAGGAACCCAGTGTTAAGAAACATCGTTTCTCGATCGTCCACTGCATTTTTATAGAGATTGTAGAGTGACGGAACTGAACGCCGCGTTTTTTTGTTACCGGAGCGAAAAAAATAAAAAAAATATTCCCCCCGTGGGAATTGTTCCCACAACCGTCGCATTCACAGTCACACACTTATGCCACTCCGCTACGATGGTTAATATCTATCTATATATATAAAATCGAAAGGTCACTCACTCATCTTGAAATCTCAGAAACTACAAGTGCTAGGAATCTGAAATTTTGCATAGGAGTTACTTATATGACGTAGGTGCTCGCTAAGACGGGAATTTGCAATATTCGACTTCTAAGGGGTTGTTTTTGGGGTCGAAAGTTTGTATGAAACTTCGTTACTACAAATGCTAGAAGTCTCAAATTTTGCATAGACGTCACTAGGACGTAGTCATGGAGACAAAAATTAATAATAACATTGTTCACGCGGGTGAAACCGTGAGCGGGCCGCTAGTAATATTATATTACTTCCAAAACAAAATACTGTCTTTTAGATTACTTGTAAGAACATTACTGTAAGTACCTATTGATCCCGAAACTTTCATAATCGTGCAAACGAGGGCTTTTCACTGAACCGCAGAAAGTTAGTCCGGCAAAAGGTCTGTATTGAGCTTTCTCTTATTAGCCCCTATTGTTTATACTATAAGAATACGTATATTCAAGCAAATTGCTATATTATAATTCTATATGTATTGTTTTCTAAGTATATATTAAATTAATTATCTTTGACGTAGCAGTTAATGTAGTTGATTACAAAGAAACTATTGAAAACATTCTGATAAATAATTTTACACGTATTTTTTATTCTGGGTCGTTTTCAGTGATATTAGCAATAATACTAAATTATTCCTTAAAATAGAGATATTTCGTTTTCAGCTTTATGCTGTATTCCACACATAGCAGGGTAAATGGAGGGAACCTGATAAACTAATCCTAAAATACTTCCGTTCCCCTTCCGTTCAACTTCCGATGAATTCTAGAGGCATTGTGTATTGGATTGGCGGAAGTCAACGATAGAGGTTCCCTCTGTCTACCTTGCTATGTACATATATGGGATACAGCGTTAATTTGAGAAAAAATCTCTCTCTCCTCTTTAAAATTAAATGTATGCGTAATAAAGTTTAATAGTGAGATACCCAAGTAACACGTGGAAGATTGTGTTATATTGTAATACATTTCTATTGTTAATACGGTCGCGAGGGAATTTCATTTATTTGAGTTGGGTTAAGTTAATCTCGGTGTAGTCATGTTTGTCCTATGCATATTAACTTCGAGATTAGAACTGGCCGTGTCAGTTTTAATTTAAATTATATTCTAGAGATATCAAATTTAGGATGAATTTATAATAGTAATTAAGTAGTTAGTTATATTTATTATTTTATTAATTTCACTATATGAAAATATCTTATACCTTACTCTGTATGGTATACCATTATGAAATTTATTATTATTATTAGTTTATTTATGAAAATTATTATACAAAATTTAATATACAGGCCAATTATATCGCATGGGCATAATAAAATGAAATCCAAGAGTAGTCCTATTCATAGCTCGCTTAGAAATAAATTAAAATATGTATAAAACTATATCTATATATATGAAATCGAAAGGTCACTCACTCATCATGAAATCTCAGAAACTACATGTGCTAGGAAACTGAAATTTTGTATAGGATTTATTTATAAGACGTAGGTGTATGCTGAGACGGGAATTTGTAATATTCGAATTCTAAGGGGTTGTTTTTGGGGTTGAAAGTTTGTATGAAACTTCGTTACTACAAATGCTAGGAGTTTTAAATTTTGCATGGACGTCACTTATAGGACGTAGGTACTCATGGAGACAGAAATTAATGATAAAGTAGTTCATGCAGGCGAAGCCGCGGGCGGGCCGCTAGTAATAACATAAACTAAAAACTTAGCGCTCAATGACTCAAGATTCTGCCCTCTTAAAGTCGGCTTACAACATTTTCAGATAATAAATTGCAAAAGCATTTTAACTTTCTACAATTTTAATTGATTTATTACTGTGAAATTGAAGTACGAGTGTATTTTGCTGTACTCAGCTTTGATCATATGAAAAGAGCTTTTCCAATTATAAAAAAAAGTAATTTTATTTTATACATTTTCACGAAATATTATATTAAACTTCAAAAAAATATATAAATGTGTATTTTTTATAGTCATATCCAAAACTAACAAAGTTTTTTATTTATTAATAAAATAATAATCTTTTATTGCCATGTCTAGAATACTTGGCACAAGATGATGTCTCTAGAAAACGTATATTGGGTTTTCTTTAAAAATTTCAGCATTTCAGTAGAATATTGTCCAATTTTCCTGTAATACTGATTCAGTGTGGAGTCAGTGTCACACGTGAGGTGAAATATGTTCCATTTTAATATGAACACGGAATACTTGTCACTGAAATGAAATATTCATGTCTGATTCATACTCTACTGTTATTAGAATATTGCAATGATATTGTAATAATGAAAAAAATGTTCACAAGGTAGGCAGAGGGAACCTTGTTGTTAAGAGACTCCGTTCCCCACTTTTACCCCAATTCTGGAGGCATTGCGTGTTGAGTGGCAGAACTCAAGGCCGCGTTTTGCCTCCAGAGCGAAGAAATGGAAATATTAACGTAAATAAATATTTCACTTCCTTGAGTGGGAATCGAACCCACAACCGTCTGCGCCCCGACAGCCTCAAAGAGTAATTTAACTTAACTTGACTTTTTTACTTAACAGTAGCTTAATATTATTAGAAATAGCTTAATAATAAAGGAAAATATGCAAAAGTATAAAAGTGGCCTTTCTTAGTTAATGAGTTCGTAGCAAAACTCTTAATTGACTTCAGTTTCTTTAACCATCATTGATGTCGTAGACCGTAGTATATTATTACAATTAAATTATTTTAAAAATAAATGATTAACTAAGTATCTAAAACTTCTTGTTAATTAAGATTTAATTTAATTAAAAGCAAACTTAGTCTAACTAAGTAAAATTAGCTCGAGTCTTTATAAAAAGTTTAAGCTTTACTTTATTAATTATATTCTAGTTATAAATTTCACTTAAAAAATCATTTTCAAACATTAAAATATAATATTTTACTTTTGTTCTCATCCATTTTACAGACCCAATTAAATATTAATGCTGTCTTCTTCGTAAGTATCCATCCATACCTATATTATAAATTCGAAAGTAACTCTGTCTGTCTGTCTGTTACGCAATCAGGGCCAAACCGCTAATTTAATTGTGATAAAATACTCATATAGAGATATCTACTTGAGGGTCTCGGGATGAACATAGGATACTTTTTTTTCTCATATTTGTAATATTTTCGATATATACCAATATATTCAAATACTTATTAATTTGACATGCAATTTATTCCGCCATGATAATAACAACCGTCGCTATGCGACCGATGCTAAGCAACGATTAGCAAAATTTGTTGTTAGAAAACGTCACCCAAAATGAGCTGGCTTAACGCATCTCTCTATTGAAAACTGAAAATAATTTCATAAATATATTTAACAAATATTCGTATAGTTCAAGCAGGCGTAGCCGCGTTTGGGTCGACTAGTATACAATATAAACATCTGTCCATTTATATGAAACTGTCATCAAATATCAACTGTGACAGGTATACCTAGTATACACAGGCCAAATTACTGAACCTAGATTCATCAAATTTTGGCACGTACTTTCTTATAGATCACAAATAGGCATTTCGAAAAGAAATAAGCCGTCAAAATATCTTATTTCGTAAAGATATATTAAAATTATTTTCAATATTTAAGTACTTAAAAAAATAATTTGGGAAAATTGAAAACCGCCAACGAAAACCTAATGAAATATAAAATTTCAAGTTCATGCTGACCTAATAATATTCATTCACTATTTTTAATGTATTAAAATATTATAGAGGCCGTCGTGGCGCAGCGGCACAAGGTGTGACTGTAACGCGACGGTTGTGGGTTCGATCCCCGCTCGAGGAAGTGAAATATTTATTTACGTTTATATTTCCATTTCGCTCTGGTGTCAAGGTAAAGCCCGGCAACTCGCAATGCCTTCAGAATACGGCAGAAAGTGGGGAACGGAGTGTCTTAACACTAGGTTCCCTCTGCCTATCTTGCTGTGTGCGGGATACAGCGTGAAGCTGATTTAATTTAAAATATTATTCTATAACAGGACATTAATAGTAACTTGAATTTACCTTTTTTAATAATTTCTGTATGAATAAGTAATGCCAGCATTTTCCAGCCTTATTTAAATGTTAGAAGCTTCTACTCGCATTGGGAAAATTGAAATTTGTGAATATGTACGCTGTAATGAGCGCGAAGAGCACGACTCTAATGACTTTGATGTTAATCTGTCAACAAATAACTCAATTCAGCAATTCGAGCTAAGCCTTGTTAAATGAGCTGAACTCTAATTTTTGTAAATGTAAGAAATATTATATATTTTATGAAAAACATTGTCGAAATATTTAGGTATTAAAGATTATTAAATTAAGCATTTATTTCCACAGGACTGTACAACATTTTTTGAAAGAAATCTAATAATAAATAATAATAGGTAATCATTTTTATATACAAAATTTCAGGCTTTATATAATTTATATTTTCTTATAAATTATATAAAGCCAGAATTTTATCTTTCCAACGCACAAAAAAAGAATAAACTAGCAGCTTTCCCGCGGATTCACACGCCTGAACTATATTATCTTTTATTTACTTAATATTATTTAAAAGTAGTTATGAAAATTTCGGTGATTATTTTAGTAAAATTATCTACTTAAACTATTATACGCCTAATAAATTGTAATTTAAGCATAATAAGTACTTCGATTTTCACGATTATTACGGAATATTGTGTAATTTAAGCATTTTCATTTTTTTTTCTGCTTTTGCTCACAACAGTAGAAGAGATACGTTTGGTTATTTCATAATTATATAGACGCAGTATTTCCTACGTAAATCCCGATCCCGCGGGAATTCGGAAAAAATTAGGCTATATGACGCTTAACCTTTAAGTATGGACGTCGGGTCTGACAGACCAGACAGTTCTACGAATTCTACAAATCGGCCACTTCTCGGTGACCTCCGCCACTGAGTCTCTCAGTACCTTTCGTGTTAATGACAAAATGAATGTAGATAGCAGTGGTTGTGTCTCTGGGTTCAAAACACGTGAGTATTTAACTTTCTAAACGGGGCCTGGGTCTGTCAGACCCGACGTCCATGTTTCCCATACATGAATGATTTCAAAACGCCATATATTTTTATAATATTACAAAATATACTTTAATATTTTAATTGTATTATTGGTATTTAAATGTTTTTATTGTTTTATATCATATATTATTTGGCATTGTTTGTTATATATTCTAGTAATATAAATATTATTTACCTAAAAAAGATTCAATTTTTTTAGTTTTTATGATGAAATGGAAAAAAATGATCGACCTAGCATGTCAGGGACAAAAATATCGGTACTTTATAATCAACATCAAACAAAAGAATTGGACGACGACATTTTATAAAGAAAATAGCACTTTATCAAATAAAAAGACGCGTTTCGTATACTAAACTACTCTAAGAATTGAGAATGACTTTGACTCGCGTTTCGCGATCTGATCTATCATTTATTGAACATGAAGCTAAAAAAATAGTTTTGGGATCTTGAAAAACATGTACACTTTGCCCCCAAAAGATATATAGAAACACAACACATACTTATGTTGACTGCAATCGTCCTGTTTGCCTACAATGTTGAAAGCCATTGTGTATCGATGTTCAATAATACGTTATCTTGAGGTGTTGTCAAAATTTTTATTTTATAACATAAGATGTAATTTCTTTATTTTTTTTATTTGTTAGACTTTATATTTTGTTAAAAATATATTTATTTTATTATCTGTCTTTTTTTATAGTATTATTTTCTTAAGAGTCATCCCATGTGGCCAAAGACTGAAATTGTGACTTTAAGTTACTTAAATCGTTGTGATGCGTAAACTTTAATAAAAAGCGATTTTATTTATATTGATTTTGCTTGATTTGAGGCTATTCATGTAAACTAAAACATAAAATTGTCTTCTTCCTTTAAAAAACAGCCGGAATATGACCAATAAATACACTGGTCTGACAGACCCGACGTCCATATGTATGTTATAAAAAAATCACGTCCATAGTTAAAGGTTAACAATTTGCTCTATTCTTGAGTAAAAGTCTCATTAAAATCGATTCATTAGTTGTAGAGATTAGCCTCAACAAGTAAAAGGACAGACAGAAAAAAAATCTAAAACGTTTATTTGTGTTTTAGTATAAATAGATATGTCGCCGCGACCCTTATTGTGGGCACATAATTATATTGTCGATATACTTATTTCAATTCCTTTTACGAACAATGATTTCATTGTAATGCAGTTACTTTGAATTCTACTATTTTATGCCATTATTATAAGTTTAATTATGTTTTTAAATATTACATTGAATTTAGAAATAAAATAAGAGTGAATAAATACTGTGAATATTAAATTATAAATTAATAGTTTTGTATTTGACAGCTACCGATCACGCCACTTTAGACGCGTCATCGCTTGTCATAGACTGACTCATAGTCAACGTTTATAAAAGGGCCGGCACGGGCATGGTACGCTCAGACTTACGTCAGGCCACATCTGACGTACGCTGCTCCGGCCTGGCTTGCCCTTGCCAGCCCGCGCCAACGCCTGATGCTGCAACAAGTGCAGAACGTTGCCCTGAGGCGTGTCGTCAAGGCACCTTGGTACATGAGGAACGCTACAATCAAGCGGGACCTCCGTGCCGAGGACATCGACGAGCACGTCCTCTCCATCGCCGCCAGGATGTACCGCCGAGCTGACACCTCGGCGCACCCCCACATTCGCAACATCGCCCCGTGGCACACACGCCCACCAGACGCGGCCAGAAGACGTCTCCCTAGAGACATCCACCTCCCCAAACTCGACTCTTGAGCTGTTGCCGTGGTCGCTGGTCGCCTAAGCTGGGCCTCCCCTGGGGCAACCAGGGGTCTCACCCGGCTGGGTTGACCACCCCGGCAGCACGTAGCTCATCCCCCCACCTCGCCTTCCCACTCCTGTCTTTAATAAGACAACTGCCCAGGCTCACTAAAGCCAACACAACGCCACGTCCATATTAATGGACGGAGCTTGATCCCACGGCCGGAGGGACATTCACCCTGAAGCCGTCTCCCCTCCCCCTCGGGGGCTGAGAGATGATTACATACTGCCGGTACGCTCAGTCGAGGCTCTACCACGGCTCAGAGCACTACTTGTGCTCCACCGCTGGCTAACCTCGACTATCTTAATTATAAATGTAGTTAAGACTTATTTATAATTATCTACTTGGAGTCGGGGCTCTGGTGTGGTCAGATGCGCTACTCGTGCTCTGCCACATAACCTCGACCTATTTGTAGTTATAATGGGCTGGAGCAGTGGAAGGCGAGTGTTGTAGTTACTGTAAAGGGGCCCCTGAAGCCTACAATTGTGGTCACAAGTCCACGGCACTGCTCCGAGCTTCACACATCATTTAAAAAGTAAGATAACATAACATTATTTATTTACTACCTACATTGTTATTTATTACACTTACAATTATAACCCTTCATAATTGGTTTACTTTGAAATCGTTCAGTTATTATTTGGTTTATTTATTTACTCAAGATTTATTTATTTGTTCACTTCACTATTTATGTTAAAATTACCTTGCTAAAAGTATTTGTATATGTGCTATGTGTTCACATACGAGTGGAACCAAAGGCCAGGACATGGTCGGAGGTTCTACTCGTTTATTTTTTATATCTATTTCCCCCCCCTGCTCCGACAGATATATGCCCTTGAAAAAACACTGTTACGTAAAATGAAAAGACGGATGTTTCAATTTTATTTATATGTAAAGATTAAAACATGTATAAAACATTAAAATATAATATTGGTGCTTTTCAAAGTACTTTTGTTCTCATACATTTTACAGACCCAATTAAATATTAATACTGACTTCTTCGTAAGTATATACAATACAGACATCTGTCCATTTATATCAAACTGTCATTAAATATCAACTGTGACAGGTATTTCAGATATAGCCTGATACATTCTCTTTAACAAAAGTTGGAACAGAAATTCTTATTATAAAAAAATATATTCTTACTAGCGGCCCGCCTGCGTAAACTACGTTATTATTAATTTCTGTCTCTATGAGTACCTACGTCCTATAAGTGACGTCCATGCAAAATTTGAGACTCCTAGCATTTGTAGTAACGAAGTTTCATACAAACTTTCAACCCCAAAAACAACCCCTTAGGAGTCGAATATTGCAATTGCAAAGTCTTAGCGAGCACCTGGGTAACTGAATGTCTTAATACTAGGTTCCCTCTGCCTACCCTGCAATGTGGGATACAGAGTGAAGCTGATAAAAAATATGTACCTAAATATGTCTTACCGATAAGCATCGGGAACTTCCTACAGCAAAAACAATATTTTACCACATAATACTATAACAATTAATTAAGTACAGAAACTTAAATTTCCTTCACTAAATTCAGATTTTTGAATAAATAGATTAGACGATAGATTAGAAAATTAATTCCAAACATTTCAATCGTAAATATAGAATACAAATTGGCAGGTTACAGAGCCTCATTTTATTGGAATCTGTAAATCTAATTGTCTGTTTCTACGATAAAATTGAATAGGCCCATTTACTCGTTTCATTACCAAAATATTTACTCTATTGAAATAAGGTTATAATAAAATCATTTATCTGTTAAAATTTTAATAAATTTCTCCCTCTTTAATACAATAATTATCTTTGAAATAATTTTGTTTGATTAGGATATTTGGAAGAGCTGTATTATAGTGTTTTAGTAATAAATACAGAGTAATCGTACTTATAATTAAATTAAAAACAATTAAATTTAAAAATATATTTATTTGCAGTATTTCATTAACATTTTCACATTGTACAAGAAAAATTAATGAATTAATTCTATACTAAAATAATATTTGGTTGAAGAAGAAAAACTTCCATACAATTCCCGTGTAGATACTATTTTCAAACACTTGCACTAATGACTAGTTTAATATCACTGAAGTTAGTTTTTTATAGTTTTTACGTAAACACTTCTATCACTCACTAACACTTTTCTTCAGCAATATAGCCTTTATCGAGTCCAATATTACTGATAGGTTATAACAAACTTATGTTTTGACCATTGGAATATTTAGCAGACGATCTTAAAGATCTAATTGTGGTCAGTCGTACGGATGAAGTGTGGTCACGGCGCATTAATGATGCATGGCGACCACCGGATTCCCTGTAATATAAAATTAATTTATAGTGTCGAGTTTATGTTATTTGGAATTCGGTATTGGTGGAATGAAATGGTTTTTCTAAATACATAAAATGAAAAATGTTTATGTTTCATTACTTTTTTTTAGTTTGTTGACTCAGAGAGAACGTTAAGACACTCCGTTCTATATTCTTAGCTATAATTTGAGACATAGCGATTTTAGTAGTGAAACTCGACCCCCCATATTGTCTTCTAATAGAGCAGTAATTAAAATAATTTCTCTCCTCGAGTAGATGTCGAACTGACAACCATCAATACAAGTTGCCTTTATTATTCTAGCAACTATTATTACAAACTATTTGCAAGGGTTGCACAACGGTTCATCAGTCCATTACGTGACTGTGTTAGAAAAAGGATTCAATTGGTTTCTTTGTAGTGACAGTTCTACCTTATTTTACGAAATTAACACTTATAAGAGACTACGAGATAAAGAAAGAGATTAATCACTGCTCTCCGTAGAGAATAATAAATTAAGATGAATGTAGGTATACATACGAGTACAATTAAGACCTAATTCTATAAAAAAACATGTCGTATTAGGGATGTTTCTAATATTATGCTTATTTTGTTAAACAATAATAAAATTAAACAATTTAAATTTTATTACAAAATTGTAATCATCTTAGGATTTTACTGCTTTATAAGTTTTCTAAGAACTGTATTGGTCTGTATATTCATAATTTCTGTGAAGTAATATAATTTTATTAAGGAAGAAGTCTGTGTCATATAATACCAAGGAAAATAATTTATTCGTATATTTATTTAAATATTTTCCAGTACTTTCAAAATGTTTTAAATAATAAACTTATTTTATATATAAATTAATTAATTTTTAATACATATTTTTAATTACCTGTCACTGTTCCTCGAGCGTTTCTTTTTTGGCCATAAATGAAAAGCACCGTAAATAACGGGGTTGACTAGACTATTTGACATTCCGAAGAAAAAAATTCCCGATAGTAGATCTTCACTTTGCTGCATGGAAAATTTTTATATGTTTTAAATATTTTTTCTAAGCTTCCAAAATGTTGCAGGGTAGGCAGAAGGAGCATAGTGTTAAGACACTACGGTTCCCATCATCTGCTGAATTCTCGAGCCTATGCATGATGAATGGCGGAACTCAACGCCGTCTTGCCTCGACACAAGAGTGAAGAAATTAATATTTATAATATTTCATTGCCGCCAGTGGGAATCGAAAGAGTTTACTGTCGCACACATGGTTGTGCCACCAAAATAGCCGTAACGGAGCGAGGAAATAAATAGAATTTAATTCAAAAATAAAAAATATATTTTTTTTATTAAATTTTCTTATTACTTCATTTCACTAAATATGTACAAAACATCAGTCAGCCAGTTTTTTTTTTTAAAAATCTCTATATATTTAGTAATATTAGTGCATTAATACCTTTACTTACATCTTTATCGGGATTGAGGAAAGTAAATATAATCATCATCACATAGTAAGGTGTCCACCAAATGATGAAGGCAGTGACTATGACGATAGACATTCTCAGAGACTTCATTTTAGCTCTATCAATAAGTCTACGTCTGTTCATATCTGGAGTAAGATATTTTTCTGGTCTCGTAACTTCCGGTTGGAATACTTTCTCGCTTTCTGGAAATATAATTTATTTTAGTATTTACATTAAAAAATAAACTTCACGCTGTATCCCGCACAGAGCTGGGTAGACAGAGGGAACCTAGTATTAAGTTCTATTCCCTTTTTTCATTTGGAAATATTAAATATTTCAATAAATAATATTTCTTGTTTTAATTTTGTATCTAAAACTAATTAACAAAAGAAATACATTTTGTTTATATATTTATTTTATTTTTATTATGCTAAACAAAACAACTGAAAATTTAATATTAGTCTTTCATGAAAATCTTTCATTAAAATTTATTTCATCCTTTCTCAGTTAATAGGGCTAATAGAACTAACTACATCAAAAGCTCAAATTGTACTTGACAATAAATTGCAATGAGAAATATTATGTAATAAGAAACTCTATTACTGGAGCTTGAAAGCTATTTTATAGAGTTGCATAATTAACACTCAGGAAAGAAATAAAAATTTATCGTTCAACCTAAAAAATTATGGATAAAATAAATTATATTCCACACGTGATAGGGTAAGCAGAAGGAACCTGGGAACCTAGTCTTAATATACTCCATTCTCATTAAGAATGTTCTCCACGTTCTGTCGTATTTTCTAGGCATTACGTGCCTTGTTTCGAGCAAGAAAATGGAAATATAAAATATTTCATTCCCCTAAGCCCATAGCCGTCATATGTACAATCACACACTTGTATGAACTGGCCACGACGGTCTCGATTTTTAACCGACTTCTGAAAGAAAAGGAGGTTATCAATTCGACTGTATTTTTTTTTTTTATTTATTT
>JAEBDU010010543.1:0-19659 GCA_016802625.1 Heliconius numata | reverse complement strand
ACTCTATATAAAGATCTTTATTTGTATGAGTCATACAAAGTGGGTTTTAGTATGAAGTGGAAATGAAAGGTAGATGTTTGCACTTTCTTGAACCGTCACAATCTTATGTTACATTGTAAAGGACTTCTTGATCTAGTGTATGAAGTTTCATGCATATCGTGTTTGGACGTGTTTGATTTAACAAAAGTTATTTTATTAAATTTTACTTCTCTCTATAAGTTCATATAGAAATATTCACACATAAAAAAATCCCAATTTGCACCAGCAATTCCTGAGATAAGTGCGTCTTAACAAGTATTCTTGTCGATATAGTTTAACTTCATAAATAGTAGCATAATATTTAAATTAATTCAGAATCGCAGAGTAAATGTTTAAATGGGTAATCGTATCGATTCTGGACACGGTAAAATACGTAACAGGGTAGATGCAGAGAACCTAGAGACAAGACCCCATGACACCTAGACTTCCACTAAAAACGAGACATTTTGTGGTGGAAATGAATATCGATTTTTTTTTCAGAATAAAAACAATAGAATTGAAAACGTTTTGGTGGCCCGACTGAAAATCCCATTGCATCGTATTAGCCTCGATAAAATAAAATATATAACACAATTTTAATAGAACCGCAAATTACTTAAATATTACCTCAAATTATTAAATACAACCGTTGGCCATTTTATATACCTATAGGTATTTGAAACAAAATCCTTTCAAATTTAAAACCCCAAAACATTCTATAAATTCAATGGGTACAGTCGAAAAGTAAAATACGAGTGGATATATTTTATATGAACGATTTTTACAGTGAAATTATGTTATATACAAATAATGTACATTATAGAGACTGGCGTGGCTCAGAGGCACTATCATGCGACTGCAAACCTGAAGGTTGTGTCTTCGATTCCCACTCGGCGGAACGAAATATTTAATACTTTCATTTCTTCGCTTTGGTAAGGAGGCAAAATCTAAGGCAAAAAACACGCAATGACTTGAGAATTTGGCAGAAAGTGGGGAGAGGCAGTGTCTTAATTAGAATGGGCCGTGTGTGTGTTAAATTCTACTACTCAACACACTTTGAATGATTGTCTTAACATAGAAAATGGAGTGTCTTAACACTAGGTTCCCTCGCATTACCTGCCATTCGGTAATATATTGCGAACCTATAGTTGAATAGTTTGTTCTATTATTTTCATAACATTATTTTTTCTTTACAGATCTTACTGTGACCAGAGAAGATATTATTCTGTCAATGCTTAAAGGTACCTTTTGAATTTTTATATAAGCCTGGTTTTTGAAATTTGCAATACGAATATAATTCTAATATTAAAATTACGCCTACCGTTTCCGCGTTCTGTCAATTCTGAAGATTTCAAATACCAATACCGGGATTCGTAGAGGCAGATACGAAGCTTGTGAATTGAATCTACACTACACATTTTCAAAAAAGAATATCGTAAAATTACGGTTTTGAGTTCCGCTACTCAACGCTTGGTTCCCAGGTTCCCTCTGCCTACTCTGCTATGTGAGGAATACAAAAAATAAAAAAAATTAAATATCTAGTAAATTGCACTTAAATAAGAAAAACATTAATTATTAAAAATATTTAGATGATGATTTTCATTAAAAATACAATTTTTCACTATACCATGTTGCAAATGGTGTTTACAAAGATAAACGATTCGAGCTAGTCGTTAGCATTTTTTGTAGTTTACTCTCAAAAAGTGAGGAACATACTGTAATTACACTGTAACGTTGTACGAACGTCGCGTCGGGGGAAAAGTATAGAGATGTCGCAATGTATGAAGAACGAATATTTGTGGACATTATTTATATTGGGACGTGCTTACAATGAGCATGGTATGGTGAAAAAATATTTTTCTTTCGCTATTTTAAAGGCATTTCGTATTATGTGGTATACAATCTAGCAGAAATCTAAATGATAATATTATTTTTAATTGTAGTTTTTCCAGGTAAGAACTGAACCTACGGCCATGTGTATAATAATATAGGTCAAGCGTCCCCAAATGATAATATAATAAGCGTATATCGTTTAATATCAATCATATTTATCAAGCACTAAAAGTAGGCAGGCAATAAATATTTTTTATATTTAACAAATTACGCATCTATAGCGAAATTTTTTCCCAAGTTATGACATCTGTAGAAATTAATACAATAAAAAATCACAACATTTAACTCAGTGTACCACAAACCTAACTATACCTGAGCAAACTCATCGCGGTCTAACAAACGGCACCTTAGCTCGCGAGTGAAACACTCTCGGCAAATGAGTGTTCTTTCAAACCCGGCTTATTTACGTACGTTACGCGTTTACGTGTCTATACTTATAGTATAGTAGTTGGGAGAAACGTTGTTTTTACCTTTCCTTTGAAATTTTTCTACCCCAAGACAGTGTTTTATGAATTTGTAGGTAGGTTTCTATGTAAAGAAATATAGAAAAATAATATATTTCGGAAGGTTTGCCTTAATATTTAAAGAACGTGAAATTTCTTCTTCTGTATGCGGAAGAAAGAGTGAAGCTGCTCTAACACCTAATTCTTTCTTTAAGCTCTATAATTATGAGTATTTTAGCTTTAATGGTGTATAATAAAATATTATTTAATATTTACTTTGCTCGCTTTGATAATGAGCCGAAGCGCAGCGTTGAGTTGCGCATACCGCAATTCCTTAAGAAATTGGAAAGTGGGTTCCCAGGTTCCTTCTGGCTAGCCTGCTGTTTAAAGGATACAACGTGAAACTAAGAAAAAGACAAGACAAAGAAAATATATTGTGCGCTAGTATGTTTAATAACTAAAATAAAATAGAAACGAATTCTTATTCCACTGGTAAAAACAAATATTTATAATATTATATTGGTGATTTATAAATAGAGAGCGTAGAATGAAATCACTTATATCTCCCAGATGTTGCCTTAAATAAACCAAATATATGAAAATTAAATTTTATAGTCGTGTAATACTACGTAGGTAGAACAGAATTATAATCGTATTACATTAGTATGTAAATTATTAGGTACTTATTAGCATTTACATATATTATCGACATAGTAATATCGGAGTTGGTGGCACTGTACGTAATGAGTGCTTGTTTGTGTAGGTTCGAATCCAATTCCGCCAAAATAATATACTGACAAAGTAAGAGATTCTTTTAGGAAGAAAAAAACCGATTGATATCTTAAGAATTAGTCATATTTGTTCCCAAGATAACATTTGTACACATCTAGCTATATTTATTGTCTCTAATCAAGTCAAATATCCCCAAATGTTTGAAGCCTGACACAGCGCTGGTGCATAAACGTCTGACATTAAACGTAACAGGTTGTAGGTTCGATTCTCTCTCCAAGAAATTAAACATATATTTTTTTATTTTTCTCGTTTTGGTAACGAAGTTAAACGCGGCATTGAGTTCCGCCACTCGACTTGAAATGCCTCCAGAATGCGGCTGAAAGCTAGGAATACAGCGTAAAGCTAAAAAAGTTACTATATTTGAGATTTACATTAGATTAGATTTACATTGTGGCGCAATGGACCAATGTGTGACTGTTAACGAGATAGTGTGGCAGGGAACTTCCATGTATTACTCCTCTCTGGCAACACTAGTTACGGTGTTAAGCTCTGCCATTTAAAATACAATAGTAGCAATTTCTCCAATTTGGGCGGAAAGTCAAGAAATCAGTATCTTGACATTCCTTTTTCTCCGTCTGCTTTATAGAAAAAGTGAAGTAGTCGTTATATTTACATATTTCCAATATAAATGAACTGACTCCAGTCACTTTATGTGTAGTAAAATAAAAGTTTTCACTATAAAAACTTTACAATAATAAAAATAGAGTGAAAATTGCAACGGATCTAAAGTTTCGGTGGAGATATAGTGTCAAAGTTTCTATGTCATAAGTTTGATGGAACTATCACGTTTTATTATAACTGTTCTTCCTTCCTTCTTTATATTCTAGCTGTCTATTCGGTACTTTGCTTTTGTTTTGTTTGTGGGTGTGAATTTGAATTATGAATTGCCACACTCAGAAAGTATAATTAGCCCTTAATGTCCATTAATTGGGGCCGTTAGCACAGCGTGTACAGCGTCTGACTGTTAACGCGATTTTAATTTTCATTTAAGGGAATTAATTATTTTTATTTTTCCAAGATAATAAGGAGAGAGTCTTAACATTAGGCTTCCTCTAAGGTCTAATCAGTGCTAACATGGGTACAGTATGCTATAGAAATGTTTATATTTGTAATGATTTAATGATTATCCAGTAACATGTTCCCGTAATTGAATAGTGCACGGTACTGAAAAATAATTAAATCGCTACAAATACAAACTACAAATATATACGAGTATATACACATATCTGCCGGTTTGACACCTTTTTTGTTTACAGGTCTTTATATTGAGTCAAAGGGAACAAAGGGCTTAAAAGCGTTGCACGTAAAAAAACCTATCAACCTTTTTTTTTTACTTTTTCAGGTAGCGATGTGCATACACAATGTTTAGATGGAATATGTGTATATTTTAAATAATTTAAAAAAAAGCTACTGTCGAGAGGTTCTAATCGAATAGGTTGAGTTCGATTCCTACTCGAGCAAACTTAGTTAAGTTAACAATAATCAGTTTTCAGGTAAAAAATAAATAAATTGAAAACACATATTAAATTAAAACATAGTTTAAAAACATAAAGTTATCTAAACCTAAATTTACATGTAAATTTTAGTGTGTAAATTCGTCGGTGCGCACTGGCTACAGTCCAGCTCAAGGTGCTATTTGGGTCGTTCATTAAGATGCGGCCTTGTAAGCCTTGTAAACGGCTGCGAGGTGATACTTAAGTTGATAATGTATAGTCCATATATTTTTGGTCTAGATTTATTATTTTAGTCTGGAAATAATTTGGTTTAAATCTATGTACGTATTTTAAAACATGAAATTTTTTGTAGTGACGATTTTTCTTCTAATTACCCTGCTATGTGCGGGATACAGCGTGAAGTTCTAATGAAAAAGCTGAAAGTTTTTGTATTTTTTTAAAGTTCAATAGATACAATTATTGTAGGTTTTGAGGACAAAAAATGAAGAACGCAGTGTTTTCACTCTTTTATCCATTCGTGCGACATAAACCGAGAAGCCAAAAAACACAAATGGTATCAACTCATTATGTAGGTTTTCATTATATTTTATATACAAAGAATACGTATGTGTATTCTTTCCATATAGATATACAAAAGAAATTGAAATATTCGTATTTCGAGGAAAATCATTGTATTTACATTTGAACTTTAAAAAAAGCTCATGAAAAATGGATATACGTTCGTATCAATTACATGTTAGCTTAGTAACAAAAACATTTTAGTTGTCAAAAATATTAGAGTATGTTGAATTTTTTATTGAATAAATCTATACGGTGTATAAATAAAACAATTAACTACTGTTTTTTTGTATTGAAAAAATATTTTTGTTTTGAATAGTTTTATCGAGGCCTGCTATAGAATTGCTAATATATATAACGTTAATCGTGGTTAGTTAGAGGATATCTTGGACAATGGAAGTTTCAATGCGCAAACTAAAATAGTTCTAAGAACATACTCTTGGGCCACCATGTAATCCTCACCAACAAAAACGATGGGTACCTGTAATGCTAAGTTTCTACTTTTACTTTAAAGTCTGTCATTTCTTATGTTTTAGGTTTCTTCTTATGTTTCAGGAATCGTCCTTTTCTGTATATATGAAAATTAAATAAGAAAATGTTAATAAAGTTTATATTACAATACAAAAAAAATTAAAGCTTTTCTCTTATATTTAAAATTATTTAATTAATGAAATGTTACCTACTTCTTAATTTACTTATATGAACTCGCGCCATATGGACACTGTCCAAACACTATATAGTACCTATCCATGCAGCATGAATACACTATCAGTATCTAAATTCACTAACAAGCTTCCATTTTTGCTAGATTAATAATAAATAATCAAACCTATTACCTCTAATCATTCATATATTTTTTTCATAATCCCGCATATGTCAGTGTAAGGAGAATGTAGTATCTTAGTACTTCGCTTTCTGCTTTCTTCGAAACATTGCGTATTAATTGGTTAGGCAAATCGCCGTACTTTATCTTACCATAGCCAATTGAATCCCCCGAGCGGGAATTGAATCCACAACTATCGCATTTACACACAAGAAACAAATTATGAACGTAATTACACATTATATAATTATAATTTAAACAAATTTAAATAGATTAACTCATAGCACCCAGTATATTAAGATAGCGCCCAACTTAGCAATTACCCTAGATTAAACACTGATAAGCAGGAAATATTAACATAAATTCTAACTACTGTACGTCTCGTGATAAACAAGGATAATTAGTAAAATCTCTGCACGGATCCTTGTTTACACTAGCCACAATTATATATGAATTACTAATGAATTACAAAAGTTATTGTATTAAATTTCTATTATTTTTTTTAAGTTACAATTATAAATTGGGGAAAAATAATTTGTTTTTCTTATATTTTTTCAGCTTTACACTGTATCGTGCTATAGCAGGGTAGGCAGATTGAAGCTAGTGTTAAGACACTCCGTTCTCCACTTTCCAACTACATTATTTCATAAATATTTCTATGAAAATAATGTATTTAGTTTTCCGATTGTAGTAATTTTTTGTATTTCGTTTCGTAAAAATAAAAACAGGAGCCTCAGAAGAGCTTGCAGTACAAATAAAAAAAGACCCGAAAAAAAACTATAAAATATAAAAAAATATATAGTTTTTATTTACCTAAAACGACGAAATCAGTATGAAAACCCCGATGGATAAGACCGTCTCGCTTTGGCCAGTTTCTCTATCTACAATGTAATTTGCAAAACGAAAAGATTAAACGAATGTAAAAAGTACAAGTCTAAGATAACTTCACAGGCAACAGATTTCTTCTTAATGGACCCTGCATAGCGCATAAAGTATTATCATATACAAACATTATTATATTAGGTAACTTTAAACCATCTCTTGATAGCATCTCTAGTGCAACCATTAACAGTATACATGATCCAGACTTCACGTGCTTTAAATTTATATCTCATTTATTTAATAAAAAGTGTCATATTGAGGCGGTCTTGGAATAGGGCACAAGTGTGGAACTGTATATACGAAGGTTGTGGGTTTGATTCCCATTCGGCGGAATAATCATTTTATATTTTCATTTTCTCGGTCTGGTAATGAGGCAAAGAGCGATGTTGATTTTCGCAACTCTTCTCGAAATGTCTCAAGAATTCGGCGGAAAATGAATAACGAGGAAGGAGGTCCCATAAAATGGGACTACACGGAGAGCTTTCAACTACAAAAAGAATCATCAAAATCGGTTCACCCAGTCGAAAGTTCTGAGGTAAAAAACATAAAAAAAACATTTAAATTGAGAACTTTCTTCTCTTATTTAAAAATCGGTTCAAAATGGTCACATTTATAGTTTGTACACACACTACATATACCTAGTACAACGCTAGAACTTCTAGTAACATCAATTATTATGGAACGCTGAAGTCGAACGCAGTAAAGCAAATATCAGTTGAATAACGAGGAACTCCAGTGATCCTCATAAAATATGGAATTGGTCGTTTGTATGTCATATCTTAAGCTTGGTCTAGGTATTTCTGTAAACGGATCTTTTATAATAATTGAGGTTATAAGAAATAATTGAGACCAGTACTGGAAAGGTTGTGGATTCGTTTCTCATTCGAGGAAATTAAATATTTACTTTTTTTGGTTCTGGTGTCGAGGCAAGGCGTGACGTTGAATTTCGCCACTCAACATGTGATGCCTTCAGTATTTGGCAGAAAGTGAGGAAAGAGTGTCTTAGCACCAGGTTCCCTCTGCCTACCTTGCTGTGTGTGGCATACAGCTTGAAGCTGATTTAATTAACATTATTTCTTTCTTATTCGCCAGATACTTTAATTGAAAACTGATTTAGCAGTAGCTAGAGGCCGTCTACGCCAGAACATTTGATTGTGGGTTCGATTCCTACTCGTTTCGAATTATTTTCTCTTCTCCGCTCTGATAACAAGACAACGTACGGCGTTTGATGGGGACTTGTTAGTTTTGTCTATTGACTGTACAGCGACGATTGTGGTTTCACAATTTATACTGCGAATGAAACCGGAAACATAAGGAAGTTTCACACAAAACGAACCAAACACACATATCAATAGAGTATTTTGCATAATTTTCCAGTTATTGTGGCCTCGTAATATACTGCCGTTTGTGCGTATCCAATTTCCGCCCTGAAAACGCCGTAAATATATATTTAAAGTTAGAGAAAAAAACCTATTTTCACATTCATTATGAACTATGGAATCGAAACAAAGAAAAATATTTATTATCTATTTTCAATATAATATGTATAAAGTATTGATGAACACGATTCAGTGGATTGAGTTTTAGTTGTGTGAGTTTATATGAGAAAATAATAGATAGGTATTTTTTAGAGCTCTTAATGTTCGTATAATATATTACAATAAAAAAATAATTATTTACTTTTGTTTTATATTATTAATTATTATTAATGTATGAATGGTGAAATGCTTTAGTTTTTCAATAGTTTTTTTTTAATCATTTTTGTTACACACTCGAGTTGAATGGTAAAACTGGAAACCACGCTTCATCTTGTTACCAGATCGAAGAAATGATAGTTATTAATTCCCCTCGAAAGAAAATCGAACCCACAGCCCTCTCATTTACAGTAAGATGCCTGTGCCGCTGCGCCACGATAGAAACGACACGAAAGCTTTAGGTACATATTTTAATATGAGTTGTATATGCAAAAGCAATTCTTAACCCAATTAGTGATATACCTTGCACGCTTACAGTGTTAGTTAAATGTATCAAAATGTTGTATACAAATTGCATACAAATTGCAACATCATATTACAAAGAGGCTTCTGTCAGAACAAGATGTAATAGAAATGTTCTCAATTATAATGTTTGGTCAACAATTTTAACAGTTCAGTGAGTTTTAAAGGTATGCTGGTTATTAAGACAGGTATAATACAGTATGTTCAAATGAGCTCAAATATATTATACTTATTTGCTACAACAAGTTATTAATCCTTAAGAGCTATTATGATATATATGAATATATATGAATTATATAACCCAATGACTATCATCTATAATGGGTGTTACAACATCTTAGTTATTAAAAGTACCAAAATTATTAATATCAACACTGCGTATTAAACAGCGGAACTAAACACCGTCTTCTGTCCACTAAAGCAAGGAAATGAAAATTTTAAAAGTTATCTTTCATTATTTACAAAACTGTATAAGCTATAAACATCAATTTCTAAGTTCAGCTTACTTCGCCCGAAGCTCGTAAATAATGCTTCGGATCCGTAATATCCGAAGACCATACCTCAAAATGAAGGTGCTTACGAATGTATCATGCTTAAATCGATACCAGAATACGCTATTGTTTTTATATAACTAAGGTTTTTTTTTTAATAAATAAACCTTCTTTTCTCTCTCTTGTTTGTAATCAGTTATTGATTTATTTTTACATTTTTAAAGTGTTATTTCACATTTAGAAAAAGAAAAATAAGTTACCTAAATAAGTAATTGTTGATTTGTTACATTGAAATATCTATTTTAAATTTATATTTTCATTTCTTCGCTCTGGTGTCGAGACAACGCGCCGCGTTGAGTTCCGCCAATCAACACGCAATGCTTCCAGAATTCGGCAGAAAGTAGGGAACAGAGTGTCTTTACACTAGGCTCCCTCTGCCTACCCCGCTGCGTGCTGGATACAGCGTGAAGCTGAAAGCCAAAATAATTTATTTTCTTCAGAAAAATTGCGATAAAAATAAATATAATTTGTTTTATATTTATGTATTAACCCTAGAGGTAAAGGCTCAAAGCGTCCAGCCTAAATATAAAAAGGGAATGTTTATATTATAATTATTTTCATATTCTGCCTGAGGAGACATAACGCGGCGTTAAATTTCGCAACCTTGCTAAATACAAAATATAAATCTCTTAACACCACCTCTGCTTAACACCTACATTATATTAAAAGTAAAGAAAAAATAATTCTTATCAGGAATAATATCTGAGTTCAATATATTCAATCACTTCCTGTTTGTTCTATATTGATCACTTCTGTGTTTGACGTTTGCGGTTTGCGGTGAATTAAATTTTAATTTGTTCGTCCTCGGAATATCCTTTTCTTTTTTTTTTATTTGTACATACAGTACTTATATAAATTCAGTACATACAGTACTGATATAAATTATATTTTTTCCTAATATTAACCTTATAAATATAAACTTATTTTATACTACGAAAAAGATATGGGAATAAGAAGTGTACAATCGTATGCATGTGGGCGTGGAACATGGAGTGAGTTAATACTAATATCTCGTCTACCTTTTCTAGAAGGTATGACAAATATAATTTTATAACTCCATTCTATATCTCGTATATAGCAGAGTAGGCAGAGGGTACCCAGTGTTAAGACACTCTGTTCCGCATTCACTGCCCAATTTTAAAGGCACTGCGTGTTAAGCTCGCACTCGACGCTGTTAGTCTTTTGAGCGAAGAAATAAAAAAATAAATGAATTGATGAAAATCGAATCCACAACCGTCACGTTACTAAAGAAATAAAAAAATATAAACCAAAATTACCTGTATTGGTGAACAGACATTATTTTATTATACCTACTTACAGTATGTGTACTAAAAGACAAATTAACAGCCGTTCGTGCGTAAACGTTATTTAATTAAAATTACAAAGGGACACAAACTTGATAATACTGATAAATTATAATATGCTTAACATTATTTAATTAATTCCGAATGAATTATTATATGTTAAACTTCGAACAAGTGGCCCTTACAATTTCATATGAGCGTTTTTCAGGAAAACAAGGGTCTAAAACATAGTAAGATCAAGAGTCAAGAGATTTTATTAACAGATTCTCTTGACAGACAGACAGACGGACGTACAGGAAAGAGATCTTTTAAGGGTGATCTTTTTTCTTAAGAGGTATGGAACCCTAAAAAAATACAATAATAATAAAAAAATAAATTGCAATGTATCGTACAAAATGATTATGCAATTAGTTCGAATAATCTAATCACCTTCACGCTGTTTTCCTCATATGTCGTATGATGTGTGAGCGAATAAATGAAAATATTAAATATTTTATTTTCTAGAACGGAAATCGAACTTTTAACCTACCCCGTTTACGGTTGTGTCCCTGCACCAGGAATGGCCTCATTAGATTAGAATAATCCGATGCTAAATTTAAATAAACACACACAGTGCATATTGTTTGCGTTGCAAAATGGAGTTAAAACGTAAAATAAATGTATTTGAAGCACTTTATTTATGAAAGTTTACTTTTTTCAAAAACACGTAATGAAAAATTCCAAATATTGTCATTAAAACGTTAAAAAACAGTAATACTCAATTCAAATTCTGCCACTGCAAATAGACCCTCAGCGCATGTGTTTCTTGGAATAAAACATGAAATAATCCCTTCTTTGCAATTCTGATAGAAGCAGGTACCCGAAAATAAATTTGGTCGTAATCATTCGCGCCGAAAAAATCACTTAAATCATGAAACCTTTGTTTCATAGTCTTGTTTCATTGATTGTTAGGGCTGTAGGTTCAAACCTATCCATGGTATATATGTCTACGACGTATTTCATGAATGATAAATCACGCTGCATCCTGTAAATAACAAAATTAGCGAAAGATTTAATACATTCTGTTATCCAATTTCAATCTGAATTGGACACGTTGTGATGTCCCGAATGGGAATCAAACCCACAACCATCGCGATTACAAGCGGACGTAGTCCCACTGCATCATGGTGGCCTCAATGTGAAGTATAAGTTAAGAAATTTCCAGTGGATTCTGGAAGGCATCTGTTTATCTGATGGGGTAATGTTCTGTTAAGAAAAGTTCCTTTTGACTTCCTGCTTTAATATTTGTTAGTCATATTTCTTGGTTTTACTTAATGATTTAGGTACTTATTTGTTAGCTTCACTCTGTATCCCGCACGTTGCAAATAAGGTATTTAGAGTTGAGACACTCCGTCTCCCTTAAGGCATTTCGGAAAGAGGAGAGAGTAACGGAACTTAACTTTGCGCTTTGTCTCGCTACCTGACCGAGGAAATTTATGCTCCTCCATCACGACTGGCCTTAATAATTTACTGTCTTAATCTATTTAAAAAAAACTGTTACTGAGTGACGGACACAAAATGCTCTCACGAATACGGTGGATTTCGAAAGCTGACCCATGTTAATTACGGAGTGTAGAACACTAAGAAAGTTTTCTTGAAATTCCTAGGAAAATGTAAAAACGTCTTATGATCCACAGAAAGTTGCGGACGGTGACTAGTATACACTAGTATACTTAGTTGACGTATTGGTACATTACTTCCGTATTTATTTCTATTTATATTCTAAGTAATAAATATGACGATTTTATATATCACGAGCTGTCGCCAGCAACAACCTTTGTATGGATTTTACGACCCTAAAACGTAAAATTCCGTTTCCTCCCGTCTCGTCGTCTTCGTAGGAATTTCGAAAAATCCTTTGTAGGAATACTTGAAAGTATGGGCATGTTAGGTTAAGACATAGAATATGCGGTTCGCTAGTCGGTACTCAACCTATATGTATATACGCTAACAATGTACTTGTAAATATTAATAAATGTTTTTTTTTTGTTTATTTTTTCTGCTTCACGCTGTATCCCGCATATAGCAGGATAGGCATAGAGAACATAGTATTAAAACTCTCCGTTGCTCACTTTCGGCCAAAATCTCGAAGAATTGCGTGTTGAGTGGCGAACTCCACGCCGCGCGCCGCGCTTTGCATCGACACTAGAGCGAAGAAATGAAAATATTAAACATTTAATTTCTTTAACAGGGAACTGAATTCATAACCTGTTCTGTTTTCAGCCTTACGCTTGTGCCCCTGCGCCACGATCAGCCTCAAGATAAAGTACTTACTATATATTTTTTAAAATTGTTCTTAAAATATATATATCTTGATCTACCGTCATCCAAACATGAAAAGGCAAAAACTTTCTTCAAAATTCACCAGTTTACAGCACAGCACTTTATTTTATTTCATCCCGGCGTCACTTAGAAAAATTAAAGAAGGTAAAGCCGACGATTTTATGTGTTATTGTACATGTAGACAATATTAATTTCTTTTAATATATCGTTATGAGGCCAGTCCTAGCGATAAATTGTCTGGTTATGGGTTCGATCCCCACTTGAGGATAGAAAATATTTATTTAAATTTATATTTTCATTTCTTCGCTCTGGTGTTTAGGCAAAGCGTAGCATTGAGTTCCGCCACTCATCACGCAAAGCTTCAAAAATACAGAAGAAAGTGGGGAACGGAGTGACTTAATATGAAGTTCTCTGCCTACCCTGCTATGTGCGGAATGAAGCAATAAAAAACTATTTATTTTAGGCAAAGTAAGTGATGTGTTTCTCGCAAATAGCTACCTAGTGCTAAAACATTCCGTTTCTTATTTTTCGTCCAATTTCTGAGATATTGTGGTTTGAGTGATGAAATCAATGCCGCGTTTTGTCATGTTACCAGAGCGAATTGAAAATAATTCATTCCCATAAATGGAAATCGAATGCACGACCGTCATATTTACAGTCACGCTGTGAGGACAAGACGACGAAGCGTAGTGTTGAGTTCCTCTACTCAACATCCAATGCCTCGACAATCAGGTAGTGTTTTGACACTAGCTTCCCTCTATCTGTCTCTCTATGTGAGATTTATCGTGAAACTAAAAAAAAACAAATTAAAACAATAGAATCAAATACCAATATGCAAAAACCCCAAACCTATAACAGGAAAGACCATTTTGTCTTTGACTTGAAAGATTTATCTGAGAACTAGGGAAAAATTGGCAATCTTATTTAAAACTTCCCACACTACACGAAAGGACCCAGAAGTTTATCGGTCCAGTTTTATAACTTTGTTTCTGTGAAAATATTTTTTTTCCTTTTGTGGTCATCCGCAGGTAAGAGGCGGAATGAAAGTGGCATATATCTTTCTTGCTCCAGTGCTCTCGACGAAAATATCGTGAGAGAAAAAAAAGAAGTTTTCGGTATCGTTAGAAATAGGGTAAATGGTAAACAAGTTTTTTTGCCAAGCTTATTTAATTATCCGTGACGAGGTTATTTTATTTTATTTAAGAGAAGCTGTTTGGTACTTCTTTTGGATGGAACTTAGGAATTCTTTTAAACATCGAGTTGGATGGAATTTATATTAAAATTATGAATGATATGATTGTAGTTATAAAATCGTGGATTTTATTTCATTTTGCTTTTGATTTGAGTTTTAACACTAGACAAATAAAAAAAGAAATATTTTATATAGTAGAAATACGTATATTTTTGAACATAACGTTGAATATTAGACTAGCATGGTAGGCAGAAGAAACCTAGTTTTAAAAAACTCTTGTCTCTACATCTCGCCCAATTTTCAAGGCATTACATGCTAAATAAATGCACTTAATGCTGATTTTCTTATTATTATAGTGAGGAAATGAAAATAATTCATTCACCCGAGTGGGAACCGAACTTACGACTTCGATGCACAGATGTCAAATTTATCATGTAGCTTATAACAAAAGAAAGATAGAGTGTTTCCTCATTTACTTGACAATAAGTCTCCGTATTCACATATTTTTCATTACTTTCTTAATTTTCTCATATATCATTCAAGAAAATAAGTACTCTATACAAAAGCAAGAAACATAATGGAAAAGGACAAAACAAAGTTGTGAATACGGAACCTGCTCCTAGCGACGTCGCGTTATTTATGCTTTTAATATATAAATTAATTAATACTTGATATAAAGAACACTGGTGAAGCTTATGAAATTTTGTGAAAGAAAGCCATTTTAATTGTTTATTTTTTTATAGAAAATATAGTTTAGTAGTGCAGACACTGTTTTTTTGTCAGTTATCAGCTTTTCATATTATGTTGTATTTTCCTTTTCTGGCTCTGGTAACAAGAAAGCGCGGTCTTGAGGGTCACTACTCAAGACGCAATATATCGAATCACTTTCCGAGATATTGCATATGAGTGGCGGAACTCAACGCAGCGCTATCTTGTTACCAGAGCTTGTTACCCTATGTGGAAAACGTATCCACAACCACAATTATTTTCAAATATATGAAAACAAATGTAAATTTCTGAATCAATATTAATTAGTGGCTGAAATTATTTTAATTAACTTAAATTGCAAAGTTCGTTGTATAATTGGATTAAAAATTATAATCGGTAGATAATTATATCACGGTGAAACTGAGAAATCTGATTGTTCGACAGTGGGTGTGGATTCGGTTCCCGTTTAGGGAAGTAATTGAGTTTAAAACATTTTCAGATATTTAATCTACGTCTAACGTATAAGTATAAATCTACGTTTAACTTATGCGTATGTAACGTTAGACGTATGCTGTATTTTATCAGTTGAGTCGTTTTCTTTTTCGCTTTATATCTTGAGAGTAAGGTTGACACTGCGCTCGTCACTTTTAGCCCAAATTCAACAATCCTTGAAAACAATTCGGTAACAGTCAATCACTTTTCTTCGAAAACATAAAAATTTGAATGTACCGGGAACATTTTTTTACTTTTCCTACAACATTTTATTAGATTAGTATGGAATAGCACTTAAATAAAAAAAGACAAACACTACGCCACTATAACCTCTAACTACAGTTTCTAAGCGCCCGATCAATTTAAAAATCTTTAACGAAATTTATAAAAGAGGGTGTCTTATATAGGTTAAGCTGGCTCACATGTAATTTATTAAATCCTCAGTATATATACATAAGTACTGAATGTATGTACGTCGTTCTTGTATACAGCAAGCTATATGGGCAGGTCTGGCTCGAGTCCAAGGAGGCTGAATTAGAAGTATCATATATCACAGAGATCAGGATGATTCAAAAGTTTTTCTTTAAACTTTGGAAAATTTACCACCATAGATTTATTATTTGTCATAAATTTTTTGAGAGATCTTTTATTTATTTATAAAATTATACTATAATTTGCTATGATATGGGTGATAATTTTGTATTTAAATTGGTGATTCATAATTTTATTTTCTTATAGCTTTACATTCCATTCTCCGCTCTCCGTTAGAATGCAAGTCGCTGTATGTTGAGTTATAAACTCAATGAAGCGTTTTACTTTGCAAGAGCAAGGAAATGAAATTGAGTTATTTCCTCGAGTGGGGCCGAACTCGTGTTTACAATCGTGATTCCTGCAAACTTTGTTCCACTGAGCCATAATGGTCTTAATTTTAATATAATAATATTTTTTAAAATACTGGTATATGAAAAGGATATGAATCCACTCCAACGAACATTCATTTTGTGGTTTCGTATCCCACTTCTTAGCATATTTTAAAGACTTTTTTATTTTTCTATTTATAGGCTATAAACGCGTAAACATCTAACACAAAATATATTAAAAATACACATATATATAAAATCTACAAGAATTTCATATAGCATTCTCACATTTGAAGCTAAAATGTGATAAACTGATATATTGCCACCTAATATTGTATACATTATTAACTCGGGAATTGTGGCGAACTTTAATATCACTGTGAAAAATATATTGGAGTTACTCTGTTCTAATATTATAAAGCTGGAGAGTTTGTATGTTTGAACTCACTAATCTCAGGAACAACTAGATTGAATCGAATTTTTAATTATTTTTGTTTTAGATAATTCATTTATAGATAAACAGTTTATATTACATTTAAAAAAAAAATTAGTACGAAATATTAAGTGTCTTTCATTTCAATGTCTAATATTCCTATTTAAACACAAAACACCTCATTCCTTTACCTTTTTTTTCATTTTCTACGTGGGATATTATTTTTTATTGTATTGTACATAAGAATATTAATTTTGTGAAGTTCCACCGTAGACGAAAATGAAATCCACTTATTTTTCAATCTGAATCTTATTATTAATTTTTGTAGGCCCTTTATGGAAATTGTCGTTTTATTAAACCACTCATTCGGGTTTATTATGGATATTAATATTTTTGTATAGGTCTTGAATGGTTTTGCTTCATTTTATTAGATCATTATTTAAATTTTATTTTATATGAAAAATATTTTACTTTACCGACTGAATGCACGGATTTGAATTTGTTCGTTGAGAATATTTATATTTACTGCGTTAAGTTCTGTTACTCAACATGTATGGCATATCCATGATATGGCTGTCACGGATATAAGGCAGAAAATAAGGAACGGAGTGTCTTGCGTGAAGCTTCACGCTATTTCTCTCATAGCAGTGTAGGTAAAGGGAATTTTGTGATCAGACACTCCGTTACCCACTCTCCCCCGAATATTTGAGACATTGCGTATTGATTGTCGAAACTCAAGGGGCTTACTCTGTTTACCAGAGCGAAGAAATGAAAATGTTAAATCATTTATTTAACCAAGTGGCCAAACCAAAATCGTTGCGTTCACAGTAGCACACACGTTGTGCCACTGCGGGACGACCTCAAAGTTATAGATAAAGTTTAAAAATATAGTTATAAGATTTTAAACTTAATATACGATAAACTATAAGTTCATAATATCTGAGACGGAAAAGAACCCCCATACCTTTAGTAAAACAAACAATAACTATCTACTAGACCAAAAGGTTATTCGCTTCGGTAACACCATGCTACGAGTACCTACAGCAACACCGCTAGGGAAATGTATCGTTCATTTCTATATCATATCAGAAAAATTGTTTCGAAATAAAACACACTCAAAGTGATTCCCAGAAGCAGATATATGTATTATTTTGCGTTATAAATCATATATTTTATTTGTAAGCAACCTTGACATATGACGTAAATAAAGTAATTAAAAATATTCTTTATAAGTCGTTTTTTTAATATTATTCCATATTAATATTTTTACAAGAGTATAGAGTTGCTACTGAAGCGTAGTTATGTGACAATTATTTTTCAAATTTTTTACCCATTTTAACATATCTTTTTTATTATTAAATTGACCTGTCACTACAGTTAACCCGGAGGCCGTGTGTTGTTGTCTGTAAACGCAGCTGGTTGTGAGTTCGATTCCCACTTGAGAAAATGAAATATTTATTTTAATTTGTATTTTCATTTCTTCAGTCTGGTGTCGAAGCAAAGCGCGACGTTGCGTTCCGCAACAATGCCTCCAGAATTGAGTGGAAAATGGGGGATGGAGAGTCTTAAGGTTCCCTCTGCCTACCCTGCTGTGTGCGCTCTAGCTCTACTCTGTAATTTAGTAATTGTGTGATGAACCCAGTCTTGAATTTTCATCTATATATATAAAATCGAAAGGTCACTTACTCATCACGAAATCTCAGAAGCTACATGTGCTAGAAATCTCAAATTTTACATAGGAGTTACTTATAGGACGTAGGTGCTCGCTTAGACGGGAATTTGCAATATTCGACTTCTAAGGAGTTGTTTTTGGGGTCGAAAGTTTGTATGAAACTTCGTTACTACAAATGCTAGGAGTCTCAAATTTTGCATGGACGTCACTTATAGGACGTAGTCATGGAGACAGAAATTAATAATAACATAGTTCAGGCGGGTGAAACCGCGAGCGGGCCGCTAGTAAATATATAATATCTAAAGTAACCGAACGGAACGGATAATGAGTCTGTCATAGGTCAACTAGTCGACCTATCTCTTAACCTATAAAAATCTTATAACGGTACTTCATTTGAAAGTTGCGTAAAACGGTTGAAGCTCAGCAGTTATGTAAAAATCAAATTAGTAAAAGAAAAAAGTACGTTGTTAAATAGTTTCGATAAGTAAGCCAGTTGTGGCGCATGGCCACGTGACTGTAAAGGCGACTGGTTGTAGGTTCTATTCCCACTCGAGGATTTGAAATATTTTAATTTTTTCACTCTGGTATCGGGGCAAAGCGCGGCGTTGAAAGCCGCTACTCAACACGCAATAGTTCCAATATTCGGCGCAAAATGGAGAAGTGTGAAGATACTCTGTTTCCGTTAAAATACTTTTAAATACTCTTTTAATACTTTTAAAACACTCTTTTCACAATCTTACGTAGTAGAAATTAATAGAGGTATTGCGTGTTGTGTGAAGGAAATCGCTTTACCTCGTTATCAGAAATGAGAAATGAAAACATTAAATATTTGATTTCATCGAGTAGGAATCGAACCCACAATGCAGTTAGACCTCCTGAGCGCCAAGGAAGTGATGGCTGAATATTACGATATAGGATGAGAGACCTAAAGAGCTCATCATTGTGGATTTTGAAGACAAAACTAATTCCTAATTCAGAGACTTCTTCAAAGCGACAATTTCCATTATGTAATTATATAATTCAATAAAAATTACTCTCATTACAAACTTAGTAGACAAAAAAGAATTTCTGATCAAAATGGATTAAATATATTCCAGGAAAGTAGAGATCTTTTTACAAAAAAACTACATTATTTTATACTAAATTTAATTCAACTAAAGTACTTAGATACAGCATCTGCCTCTCACGACCTATTTACATCTGACCTGCTTTTTAGATTTTTTTTTTCTTATTTTTGGCCATACTTAGCTATAGTGCATAGACTT
>JAEBDU010010541.1:0-27834 GCA_016802625.1 Heliconius numata | reverse complement strand
CGTACTTGTTTAAACGGTCGCGAATTGTTTCTATACAATTTTCATGTTGGACGAGTCTATTGTTTTTAGTACTGAATTGTGGTTCGTGATAATTATGTTTTTTTTTTAATATATATATATATCCTTGTTGACCGGATGTGGTGGCTTTATCCTGCATTATATCAGGGTAGGCAGAGGGAATCTAGTGTTAAGGTTCTCCTCGGTTAAGATCTCCGTTCCCCTTTTTCCGAATTCTGGAGGCATTGCGTGTTGAGTGGTAGAAGTCAACGTCTGGTGTTTGCCTTAATGACAGGAGCAAAGAAATAAAACTATAAATTTGAATAAATATTTATTTTCTCAAGTGGGGATCGAACCCACAACTATCATGTGTACATTAAGACGTTGTGCCGCTGCACCATTACTGTCTTATAGGTACTAGTATATCCTATTAAATGCACGGTAATATTATCCTACAAATAATAATATAAATGTGAAAGTTTCTGGAAACTTTGAGGGTGGATGTTTGTTCTATTTTCGCGCAAAAACTACAAAACGAATTTAAATGAATCTTTACAATGATATACCTACTCGTAGCCTATATATCAAAATAAAACATTGGCTACAATTTACTCGTATGGAAAGATTTAGTATAATTTCTCTATAATAAAATAATAAATATAAGCGGGCGAAGCCGCATTTGAGACGCTCTTACACAATATATTACCGACGTCGATACATACATAATTATATTATGAACATAATATGCACAAAACAAAAAATTCAATGAAATGAATACTTAAAATATTTTTTACGAGGATAAAGATAACATGTTGAGATAAGACCACTATATTTGTATTAATTTATTAATTGTTTTTTTAAAAAAAACAACAAATTTACCTTTTGCGAATGCCAATAATATGTCACAAGTAATTTTCGTTAAGTTTCGCTTTTCGACCTTGTCAATTGGAATACTTAATGAATAAGAAATATTATATACTTATTTTTTATATTATAAGACTGAATACGCACACAGCAGGATAGGCAGCGGGAACCTAGTGGTAAGACACTCTGTTCCCCACTTTCTGCCTAACTCTGGAGGCATTGCGTGTTGAGTGGCAGAACTCAACGCCGCGCTTAGCCTCGACACCAGAGCGAAGAAATGGAAACATAAACGTAAATAAATATTTCACTTCCTCGAGTGGGGATCGAATCCACAATCGTCGCGTTACAGTCACACCCTTGTGCCGCTCCGCCACGACGGCCTTAGGATATTAATTAAGACTGAATAGGTTTTTTAAAGCTATTTTAGTCATTTTAGTCGTTGGTTCAATTGTTTTTAACTTAAGTCAAAAGAGAAGGTTCTCTATTCGACTGTATTTTTTTTTCGTTTTTTTAACTCAGAATTTTTAACTGGATGGACCTATTCTTATGATTATTTATTTATTTGAAAGCTGATGCTTACTATGTGCTTCCTATTTTATGTGTCTTTCATAAAATAAATCATATTCGAAAACGTCTCGAATATGCATACTGTTGAAAGTCGATTTTTTGTTAAGTATAAGTACAAATATATAGAAAAATACAGTATTGTATACTGAGTGATGAATATCGCTGTCTTGCAAAATAGGAGAAATGAATAATTTAATTTTACTGAATTAAATAAAATTATTGTTGTGTCAAACAATCATAAATTTCAAGGTAAGCTATAATTTAATTAGTGTCACTAGGTTTTGCTTATACTATATATAGAATGCGAAATTTGCATGAAATTTAAAATAATATTATTGTTATTTATAAATTTTGCGTAGACTTTGAGTTTGCGTTACGTAAATTGGAAAATCTTTGTTTACTACGTTTCCTTAGTTCGAGAAATTCGAGAAATTCTTTCATAGCTTCTTTGTTTCTCTACACACCATACCTTTTTAACCTATCAACATAATAAAAGTATAAATTTCTTGTATATAAGTGGAATATGGCTTACACTAGGATTTCCCTGAATTATATGTGGTATATCTAAGAAAATGGAATATGGTTTAACTTAAAGATATAAGATCTTTTAATAATATAATCTTATACAGTTCAAACCAAATGAGGCCAGTTCGGATCAGAGGCACTAGCATGTGATTTTAAACCCGACTGGTTGTGGGTTCGATTCCTACTTGAGGAGATGAAATATTTACAAAAAAAATTATTTTCACATTTCGCTCTACCACTCAATACGCAATGTTTCCAGAATATAGCGAAAAATGTGGAACAGAGTGACTTAACTCTAGGTTTTCTTTATTTACTCTGTTATGAGCGGGATACAGCGTGAAGCTGATTCCTTTGAATTATACAATTCAGATGAATTAGGGTAGAAATATCTGATTGCAAAATAAACATATTTATGATCGACTACTTTGTCGAAATGATGGGATCAAAGGAAAGTATTACATAGAATACGGATAAGCTTGGAAAATGTCGCTTTAATAACATAAACGTAAATAAGAATTACAAATTTCCTTTGAAATTTACTTACTTACATAAGCTATTAGACTTTTTTTGGCTGCTTTAATGTTTTTGAACATTAGACTAAGTATATTTTAATAAATATTACTGTTTGTGTTTAGCTAAAAGAGGTAATGGTTTTAACAACGTTTGTATATTTTAATTCGAAATATTTCATTTTCTCGAGCGGGAATAGAACTCAAAACCTGTCAACACTGGACTCATATACTTATTTAATAATGGAATATATATTTGCAAATAGGAACTCCTAAGGAGATTTCCTAAAAGCACCATAATCACAATTAACTTCTAAACTTTAGTACCAAAATTGTTATTCTCACAGAAATGATGGCCAGGTCACCCATTAATCTAGAATATAACAGGATGTTACGTACAAAAACTGTACAACGTCCGCAGTCAAAATGTTGTATTTGATAAAAAAAGTTACGCAAAAAACTAACTAAACATGTAAATTTTTATCGACAAGTTTCAAAATTGAGAATATAAAACGGTATACTCGTATTTCAAATTTTAGATAGCACTATTACCCAAAAATATACTTTAATACTGTAAGTACTATAACATAAAAAAATATAAAGGAATTAAGAATAAAGATAGAGAAACAAAAGTAAAAATGCTAAATTTTACTCTTGTTCTTTTAATAAAAGTAAGAATAGTAGACGCAAAATTAACTAAGCGTATAAAGTCTAATATAAATGAAGTATATAATATTTTCAAATTATTAGCTCTTATGTCGAGGCAATACGCGGCGTTCAATTCCGCCATTCATTAAGCAATGATTTCCGAATTCGGTGAAAAGTGGGAATTTGTTGTTAAAAGAGTCTTTCCATTTTCCACTACCCGCCAAATATTGCATTGCATGTTGAACGGCGCAACTTAACACCGCGCTTTGCATTGATACCTACTAATAAATATTAATTCATTCCCCCGAGTGGGATTCTAACCCACAACCGTCTCGTTCACTACTTCTTCGGTCTCAGCCCATATCGTATCTCATATAAACACCTAGATCGATCATAAATGTCCACTGACTTATTTAATTAAATACGATACTTTTATAGCTCGTGCATCAAGTTTCACAAAAAAAAACGCAAACAAATGAGTGTTAAGACGATGTAATGCTAAATATTTATTTAATAATGTTAAAAAACTTTTTAATTGTATCGGTTTTTTTCCTTTATGCTGTAGGTATCCTGCAAATATCCCGCAGGATAGGCAGAGAGGAGGTAAAAGGCAGATTTCAACGCCGCGCTTAAGTACCATGTAAACCCTAAACATATTACTTTGGTAAACATTTTTGAATTTATTCTTTTCAGCTTTATGTTGAATCCCGCACATACAATCACCACGGTAGGCTTAGGCGATCTAGGAACCTGGTGTTAACACACTTCCATCCCATTAAGACACATTCACTTCCCACTTTACGCCGTCACTCAACGCTGCGACTTGCTTCGTTACCGTAAAGCTAGAAAATGAAAATAATCCTCCTCCAATCCATCCTCGAGTGCTTCACGCTTCTGCCCCTGCCCCACGACTGGGTCTCTTAAGTCATACATAAAATAATTTAAAAAATATGTAAAAACAAAAAAAAAACTGCAGCATCTCGCTATCGATCTTAAGACACCACATCAGCTAGCAATAAGCTGACTTTTAATTGGAACCAATATATATATATAACGAGAAGCTAATGAACTTTTATTAAAGGAATCAGCTTAAACAATAATTCCGAATGCACAGACAGACAGAAATAAAATAAATTTTGATGGCAGCCATTTACTTATAAACATCCGTCACGGAGCGTTTCAATCAAGATCCTACGTAACTTTGTTAGACAAATCGCACTTTTTTTTTATTATTTTAAAGTTTTTTTAGCTGTGGAATTTATTCAATTGTAGAGTTAAATACAAATGCTTGTTTTTTTTTTCGGGTTTACGTTATATCTTTCAAATAGCAGGGTACGCAGAGAAAACTAAAAAGCTAAACACATTACATACGAGGCCGTCGTGGCACACGGCCAGAAGCGTGTTGTAGTTCGATTCCTACTCTGAGGAATAAATTATTATTTATTAATATTTTATTTTTTTCGCTCTGGTAATTAGGCCAAAGCGAAGTGTTGAGTTCCGCCACTCAACTCGCAATGCCTCAAAAATTCAGTGGAAAGTGTCTTAACACTAGGTACGCTGTGCCTACCCTATAATATGTGGAATACAATGTAAAGCTGAAGAAAAGGCACTACATTCCTCATAAATAAAACAAAAAAATACTTTTTCCTTTCATACATACATGCATGCATAAAAGAATTACTTCTACAAATAATTCCACCCAAAATTGAACGCACGACTACCCCAGTAGCTTAGTAGCCGCAAAATTTAATTACTAAACTAATTCTACCTACTAAAACTTTATTACTTAGAGTGTAAACTCAATTATATATTTTTTTTTTCATATTAAAATTTTTCAATGTCAGTGCGACGCGGACGATCGTAAAGTAATCTCGGTGTTTATGGGACAAGCGAATAAAACAGGTTTCGCTTTTATAACGTTGTATGAATCATTAGGTTTTTTTTACTTTAAAATTGCATATTTTAAAGAAATTTTGTGTTTTTGCTTATATGTATTAAATCTATATGAGGTCATAGCGCAAGAGAGTGTGACTGTAAATGCGCCTGCGTGTAGGTTCGATTTCCGCTCGATCAAATGAAATATTCAATATTTTCATTCGCTTACAGATTTAGGCAGGAAATGAGAAACTGAAGTATCTTAATGAAAACGAAGTGGCTTTATACTAGGTTTCCAGGGCCTCTTTGCCTACTCTGCTATATGTAGAATACAAAATGAAAAAGTCCAATTATATAATCTTAAGCTTTAGAAGTGTTCATTTAAAAAATTAAAATTTTATTCGTTTATTATATAAGTTTATTCGTTTAACATTATTGGAATTAACAGCATTGGAATAAACTTATTATAAAAAATTAAATTGTAATCTATTTTAAGAACCACTGCGTAAATAAGGATTCTAAGGAAAACTATCAATTGAGGGGAAATTAGCAATTCTTAAGCCAATTTTACAAATAATTACCACATATTTCTTAACAATAAAAACTTTTTACCACTTTCCTTCACTAAATAAGCAGAGAGAAAGTGACATATCACTAAATCCAACATAACACTATCGTATGGTCATGTTAACCGTTTATAGTTCTACAACCATTTTACATCCTATTGTGAATCATAGTAGAAGACTTTCGATTTAACGAGAAATCTAAATTTCTCGTAAACATATATTATTAGTTATTAGTAAATAAATTACAGGCGACGTGATTTTTGCTTGTTTGCTATACCTTTCTAAACTTCTATATGCAAATTGCTTTTAGGCATATAAAAGTTAATGCTGAATCATGTTTATTTGCTAGACTGACATGAAAATAAACCATACCTATATTATAAAATCGAAAGTAACTCTGTCTGTCTGTCTGTCTTTTACGCAATCAGGGCCAAACCGCTAATTTAAATGTGATAAAATACTCATATAGAGATATTTGAGGGTCTCGGGATGAACATAGGATACTTTTTTTTCTTATATTTGTAATATTTTCGTTATATACCAATAAATATATTAAAATACTTATTAATTTGACATGCAATTTATTTTGCCATGTTAATAACAACCGTCGATAAGCGACCGTTGCTAAGCAACGATATGCAAAGTTTGTTGTTAGAAAACGTCACCCAAAATAAGCTTGCTTAACGCATCTCTCTATTGAAAACTGAAAATAATTTCATAAATATATTTAATAAATATTGGTATAGTTCAAGCGGGCGTAGCCGCGTTCGGGTCCACTAGTAGGTAAATAAGTATTATTATATATTTTGAGGCCAGTCTATAAGTTTCATACGTTGTGGGTTTGATTTCCACTAGAGAAAATATTTTTTTTGTATTTTTATTCTCTTCTCTTTGATGGAGGCAAAGCGAGGTGTTGAGATCTGGTTCTCAATGCCTCCAGAATTTTGGCGGAAAGTGGGCAACGGAGTGTCTCAACACTAGGTTCCCTCTGCCCACCCAGCTAAGTCCGGGATAAAGCGTGAAGCTGATTTATTTTTTTAATTTATCTCCGACTAGTGGGCGCGCGCAGCTTCGCCCGCTTGTTTGCACCCCTAGGGATGAATTCTAAGAAACCACGAAACACATGTTCAATGAAATATTTTTAAGAGCCTGTATTTAATTTTTTTTAAAAATCGGTGGCGATTTAAAGATTTTTCCATACAAACTTTCAACCCCTTATTGGCACTCTTAGGGGGTAAATTCTAAAAAACCGTGAAACACGTGTTCAATTAAATACTTTTAAAAATCTAAATTTCAAATTTTATGAAAATCGGTGGCGATTTAATTTTTTTTCCATACAAACTTACAACCCCTATTTCACCCTTTTAGGGGTAAAATTTTTTAAAATCCCTTCTTAGTGGATGTCCAGATTACGAAAGTAAATACCTGTCCAAATTCCACGTTTCTATCATCAGCGGTTACGGCTGTGCGTGCGTCTTACCTCAGTCAGCGAGGACAAGTCCTTTTATTTATATAGATTTTGGCAAAATCATGAATATTTTTCTTTGCCTGGACACCCAAGCGAAGAAAATTCAATAATTTAAGTAAATATTTCATTCCCACGAGTGGGGATCGAACCCACAACCAGTCGCGTTAACGGTACCGCCTGCGCCACCACTGGCCTCGTCATAGTATTAATACTAGAAATATCCGCAAATATTTCAAATACAAATATCAAAAGCACAAGAAAGCTTTGACATGAACTCCTTCGTAGACCAAAGCTCGTATAGAGACAAAAGTTTATCGAAAACACATAAAGTATGAACGAGATATGCGGTACGGAAGTTCTGGATACATTTCTCTGTTTAATAATATAGTAGTAGCTTGTGAAATAGGAAGATATGACGTTAGGAGGTAATACTAGCGGTGCTAGTGACACCGATACCCGTGAGTCACTGTTAGTGACTCGATGGTAATTAGCTTTGGATATTATTAATATAATAAATATTGGAAAAAAGGTTATTGATATTATAATAACTATCTGGTTAACTAAAAGGTTATTGATATTGAATAACTGTTTTTTTTTTTTATAAAAAAATCATAGTAAAAATGATGGTTAATAATATGTGTTAAATTATATTAATTTTCACAATTAAACTATTAAACTTAGATGCATAAATTTAATTTATATATACCTACGATATTTATCGACATATATACTTTAAGGGCGGTTGTGACAAGCGTGTGACTGTGAACACTAGAGGTTTTGGATTTGATTTCCACTCGAGAAAATTAAATATTTATAGAAACATTGGTGTCGAAATAAAGCAATGCTTTAAAAACTTGATGCAAAGTGGTTTCCCTCTGTCTACCCTACTACACGCGGGATACAGCGTGAAGCTGATAAAAAAAAACTTATTTCAATGTATCAAGATGCAAGTGAAAAAGCCATAACACCAAACACACTATCACAGCCCCATTTATACGCTTGCCCGCACAATGGTGATTCACAATAGAAATTCTATCTATTCTATATAATTCCATATATTTTTCAAAGTCACAACAAGCTTTGTTTGTTAGATGATAGCTTTTAAAGTTATGCAATTCTATAAATTTCAAAATGGTTATCTTTTATGAAAAATATTAAAAGATTCAGATAGCGTTGTTGAATGAATAGATAGTGGGTATAAACGTTAATATTAGTTATAAGGCTTTATAGTTTTATATCTTATTTAGATGAGACCGTCGTCGACGGTTGCGAGTTCGATTCTCACTTGAATTACGAATTAATTAATTTTAAAATATTTCTAGTTTGTTTAGCTTCACGCTGTATTTCGCATATGGGTAGGCAGAGACAACTTAGTGTTAAGACACTTCGTTACACATTTTACGGTCGAATTCTCAAAACATTACTGTTGTTATTGTTGAGTGGTGCGCTATGTTTAACATTCAATATTTTCATTTCTCCAGTTGTTACTACAGCAAGGAGATTATTATTTAAATGATATTTAATATCCTCTAGTGGGAATCGAACCCACAACCTGTCGCGTGTACAGTAAAAAGAAATTAAACGAAAGCAATCAAAAAAAAATCTTTAATCGATATCGTTCTCGATACGTAATATCGACTGTCATTGTCCGTTTATCGTCGATCGGTTTTGACGTGAAAATAATTTTGTAATACGAATTGTTGTTATATATTGTTGTTTTTGTTTGGAAGTTCAAGGGTATTGTGTCAGGGTTTTAAAGTTATTTTATTATGTATTTGTTTGTTTATAAGAGGAGATATTCTAGTTAAAATTAGTATAAAAGCTTAGCAAGCTTAGGAAAGTGGGGATTAAGTATCTTAATGGTAATGGTATCTGAATATTAGGTTCCCCGAGTTTCCTCTACTTAAAGTGTTACGTGCGTGCTATCAAATTAATTTTACTTATCTAAATCAAAATAATTGAAGAATTTATTATATTTTTCACTATCGAAAGCTCCGATTTGTAATTAACAATAAAACGGTTGAAGAGAAGTGAGAGAAGAAGCTAGTGATGCAACACTTAATTTTTCATCTTTCCACATAATATATGTAAAAACATCTAAAAATAAAAATTTATATAAATTAAAACAAAATATCACACCCACAAGTTATATCGACGCTATTATAATTTGAATTTAAATCTCATATTATTTAAAAAATATATTGATATATAATTCTATAGTAAACTATACAATAAAATCATTCGAAATAAAATCGAACGGTAATAAAATTTGAATAAATGGTAAAAAAAATCGATTATTAATAATCGAAATCATGTTTGGCATAAATTAGACGTTATAATCGATTATCTGTTCTGATATGCAAATTTCCAGTCGTTTATTTTTATTATAAGCTAATATGGCTTTTGTTTTGGCTTAGAGTTCTCTAGCAGTATTGGTTTTTATAGGATAGAATTAGTATTTAATTATATATTATATAAAATATGTATTTTTAGTTACGTTGGAGGCCGTTATGGCGCAGCGGCACAAGGGTGTGACTGTAACGCGACGGTTGTGGGTTCGATCCCCACTCGAGGAAGTGAAATATTTATTTACGTTTATATTTCCATTTCTTCGCTCTCGTGTCGAGGCCAAGCGTGGCGTTAAGTTCTGCCACTCAACACGCAATGCCTCCAGAATTCGGCAGAAAGTGGGGAATGGAGTGTCTTAACACTAGGTTCCCTCTGCCTACCCTACTGTGTGCGGGATACAGCGTGAAGCTGATTTTTTTTTAGATACGTATAAAATTTATTTTTTTAGCATTTATTCCCCAACAACAAGACATCCTTTTGTTGAGGCCAGACGTGGCGTGGGTTCGACTCCCACTCAAGGGTATGAAATATATAATTATAATATTTTCCCCACTCTGGTATGGTAAAAAAAAGGACATCCACTTTTTTATTGTCATCATAACAATACAATTCACGAAATCTAACATTACATAGTTTTGTTCTTATAAGACACGCGCACGAAATGAAAATATTTTTTTCCCGAAAATCGAACCCACAACCGTCACGCTTACAGACAGACGCCGTACCACTACACCACCACCGCCTTATCTTTCATTTGAAGCCATTGTGGAAGCCTATATATTTGTCCTTTGAAATGTTTTAAATTCAATGCAATTTCATACAATTTGTTATTTGACTTGACTGTTGCTTCTTTATATTCATTGATGGACAGAGAGATAGGTGGGTTTCAGTATTGTTGTGTCAACCGAGGTTGTCTTCTCTTTGGGAGGATTTGTATAATATCTAGGAATACTTTAAAATGGGTTGGAAAAGTAGATGAGGCTAGGACTGACTAAGCTTACGTATGAAAAAAACTATTTATCTATAAGTATATTAGGACATTGTTTTGTACTAGACCTGTTAATAATCACTGGACTTATTAATATACAAGATATTATATTTTAAAATATTTTCTTAAATATTTTACGTAAAAATTCAAAGCAAATATAATATATGTTTAACCAAAAAATACCACATTTATATAATAACTAGACTAGAATAACTAGAGCCGAACGTGGCTACGCCCGCTTGAACTATACAAATATTTATTAAATATATATGTGAAATTATTTTCAGTTTTCAATAGAGAGATGCGTTAAGCAAGCTCAGTTTGAGTGACGTTTTATAACAACAAACTTTGCAAATCGTTGCTTAGCAACGGTAGGTTAGCGACGGTTGTTAATGACCATGTTAATACATGGCAGAATAAATTGCATGTCAAATTAATAAGTATTTTAATATATTGGTATATATCGAAAATATTAGAAATATGAGAAAAAAAGTATCCTATGTTCATCCCGAGACCCTCAAGTATCCCTATATGAGTATTTTATCACAATTAAATTAGCGGTTTGGGCCTGATTGCGTAAAAGACAGACAGACAGACAGAGTTACTTACAAATTTATAATATAGGTATGGATAAATAACACTATAACACTAAAATTTTATTCCACTTGTAAAAATAACTCGTCCATACAAAAAATAACGTCCATTATATAAATAAAACATATGAAATAAATACAAATCGAATATAAAAATTGAACTCCGATATTGATGGATTGTGAAATATCATACAAATTACAAACGCAATATATTTTTTCAATAATAATTTATAACAACACTAACCGTACGGGCGAGTGTTTTTGCAATTTAAACTTTATTTTCAGAGGTATAGAGTTCAAATAAGTTAAATTGCTTTAAAAGCTTGATTTAATTGTCGAAATGTATATAGTAAGGGTTGTCAGGCATCTGGATTAAGGGAAATTCAATAATATTAATATTAATAACAAACTGTCTCTGGTAATAAGACAAATAGCGGCGCTTAGTTACGCCATTAAGCACGAAATGTCTCGAAAGTTGCTCAATGAGTGGAATACGGAGTGTTTTTTGAACCTTCGGTTCCCTCTGCCTACCCTGCTATATGAGGGTTACAGCGTGAAGATAAACAAAATAATAAAGCAAAATAAAATTTACTTAGTTCAATTTTTTAAATGTATTTTTTTCTCTTTAATTTTTTTATATTCATTGTAAAAATTTTTATATTCATTGAGTTCTTGTCTTATGCAAAATAACCATTTAAAAGATTCTTGGTTTTTGATCTATATTTATAGAAACTGATAACGTAACAAAAATCTAGAAAATATAATTAAAAAAAAAAAACAGAATTTCACGAACTGACAACCCTAATAGTACTTAAGTTACCATATCACCTTCATTTGCATTGGTTAATAACTTAATTTTGCATTTTTACATTCAAAAAGCCCCCACACGATGTAAGATACGGTCTGTTCACATAAAATGGAGATAGTCAACTAATTGGTTGTTTTGCAAATGAATACTGATTATATCAGTTGTTCTGATAGCGTCCAGTTTATGTGTATCGACGACGGGAAGTAAGGAGCTAAGAGTTTATCTTTAAATAATGTTTTTAAAATAATATAAGAAAAAAAAAATAGGGAAAATTGGAAAAAGTGGGGAACGGAGTGTTTTGATAATATTTTTTAAGTACAGAAATATTCAAACATTTTTTTCCAGCTTCACAATAAGAAACTCTGCTGCCCACTTTCTACCGATAATGGAGGTATCGTATTGAGTGGAACTTAACGCCGTGCTTTGCTTCGATACTAGACCGAAGATGTAAAATATTTTATTTTCTTGAGTAAAGTTGAACATTATTAAGCATTTAATAAATATATTTAGGCCATCGTAGCTCAGCAGTACAAGATTGCGACTGTAAGCGTGACGGCTATAGAGTCGATTCTCACTCTGAGGAATGAAATCTATGTTTAATACTTTTATTTTCTCACTCTGGTAACCAGGGAAAACGCGGCGTTTAGTTCCTACACCCAACAAGCAATGCCTAAAGAATTCAGCGAAAAGTATCACTAGGCCGTATTGCCAGGTTATCTATAGGTTATCAAAGAAAAAATGAAAGCCTTAAAAAAAAACACCTTATTTGATTATTTTTAATATAATACATATTTAAATCTCTCCTCCTTTTGTTTTCAATTTTATGGACACGGATGCGCGTGTACAATTATTTAAAAGAGAAAGTCGTATGAAGGATTTATCATCGTATAGGCTATCATTTGCCGGTAGGTGGTGCCTTATCAAAAACAAAATTATAGTACGCTCGTAGAATTGTGGTCGCTTATAATTTAAGCTTTAGGTGTGTGCGCAGATTTGGCTGTTTGATTTTTCCTACTTTTTATAGCATTTTCCATGTAAAACAATAACAATTCTAACTTTAATGGCCACAACTCGTTGATTGTACTGTATTTAGCGATTTTTGGTAGCGGTCATATTAATGTTTCATATTATGGACTTTTCGGGCTTTTTATTCAAGAATTGTGTTAATTTTTATGTGTCTGTTAAGTACTTTTGAAATTGCTTTTATTTTCTTTTCGTGTTCGGAGTTTTTGCTGATTTTTTTTATAAAATGTTTAATTAATATTTTTTTTGTGCAATATTAATGATAATTAAAAAAAAGTACTTAATACCTATTGATTATCTAACATCCACTTATTATAAGAATAATAATATAAATATCTCTTTTTAATTGTAAAGAGATATTTTTTTCTCATTTCGAAGAAGTCTATGGACGAAAGGCGATCAATATTTTATGTACATATCTATTAAATCCCTATGTTATGTAGAAAATACTTTTTTTTTGGTTTCACGCTGTATCTCTAGTGTTAAGATACTCTGTTCAACATTAACTTCCAAAAATGCCAAGTTCTTAAAGCAGTGTATGTCGAGTGGCGGAATTCAACGCTGCAATTTGCCTCATTACATGTTAAGTAGCAAAATTAAACACCACGCTTTGCCTGAGCAAGAAATGAAAATATTAAATATTTCACTCCCTTAAGTGAGAATCGAACCACCAACTTGTCGCGTTTACAGCCACAATCGACTATATCATCTTAAATCTTTAAATAATTTGATATCACCAGCTTTATTGCAAATCGATCGAAAAGATTGAGACATACTACTCAATTATGAAGGTACTACATTTATGGTGAACAGTCAGCTATATTAGAAATATCACTCGAGTAAATGAATTATTATTTATTAATATTTCATTTCTTCGCTCTGGCATCAAGGCAAAAGCCCGGCGTTGAGTTCCGCCACTCTACACGCAATGCCTTCATAATTCGGGCGAAAAAAAATTTCTCTAGCTATCATGCTGTGTGCGAGATACAGAGTGAAGCTAATAAAAATGGTCTTATGACTTAACTATACGGTGTTAAATTACGATCCAAACGTCCAAACTATCCGAAAAATTACTTATTATAAACCCCACTGAGATCAAAAACGTCGAATTAACATATTAATTCCTTTGTAATGTACCCGAAAAACCTACACCATTATCGAATAGCATACCTTATTAAAAACATTAAAAAATTCCACAGAGCGTCGGTGACTTCAAAAAAAAACACTATAAAATACATTTACGAGACATTCAGAATTCCTTGAATGAAATTTGGTGAAAGTAATTATTTGGCAAGCCTATTTTGAACCTTAATCCCTTGTGATAGGGACTAGCTGAAATCTTTAAGATTCATTCATAAAGAGTGGTGGGTCAAGTTAATTTAAACTTTATTTGAATACGATAAGGCTTAAAGTTAGATAATAGTAAGTCCGTATATATATAAAGTCAGCTGTTCACTCTCTCAAAGCTACCTTAATTAGTTTCGTGGTTAATCGAAGGAAATTGTTACTTTGATATCCGATTCTTTTATAATAAGTACCATCCAAATTCGAGACATTACTTCTTAAGTGGCGGAACTTAACGCCGCGCTTTGTATTGCTAGAGCTGGGAGTTGAAAATAATTAACTCTTTTCCCCTATAAGAAATCAAACTCACTCACTCTTTATAGCCCCACTAATCCACAATAGCCCTTAATTAGTTTAATAATACAAAGTAAATCTTATAATTTCTTAATCACAGTTTTACATACTTATATTTAATGTTATAATACTTGCAGTGTTGAGTTCCGCCACTCAACACGTAATGCCTTCATAATTCTGGAGTGTCTTAACACTAAGTTCCTTTTGCCACACAGCAGGTGTGCGGGATACAACGTGAAGCTGATTTACTTGATTTAAATCCAATATATTTATTTATATTACGTTATAAATCAAGAATCATCTATATAATATATTAAATTACGTAACTTAACTCCTACTGTGCGACGCCAATTTTAATTAGAAATTAATTACTTCTGTTCAGTATATATGAATTGAAAGCTAAATATTAAATCTACTCTAGTATATTGCAATATATTAATCAAAGCTTCTATGATCGTAAATATAAATCAAATAATCAGGTTTGGATTTAAGTTTCGCAAAAGTAAATTTTAGTATGTGTGGGTTTGATTCCCAGTCGGTATAATGTTTTTTTTTGGTAAGGCGTTGAATTGCGCCACTCCCCAATATCTAGAAGTGTTGTGGAAAATGGAAGTTAGTGTATTACCTCTAGGATATCTCTGACACCTTAAAAAAAACAATTAAGGCAAGCAAATTGAATTTTCGACCTAATAGTAATAGTAGCATCGTATAAATAATATAATTTCTTTTACCTTTTATTTTATTCCTAGCAATGGAGCCAGAAAGAAAGACAAGGTAAACGCTACGGTCTTTGCTTAGTGAATACTTCTTTCCCCTGGTCCAATTCCATCGATCTCTTCATTCTCTTTTTTATATATCCTCTCCGGGGTATTTTTAAATATTTTACGTGACCTTCCTCCAATATAACCGGTACTATATCTCGAAGGACTACCGAGATCTCCTTTTGCATCTTCTACCCCTCGTTCTTATTAATTCTAACTATATACACGAGTATATATCTATATATCTATATACGGTTTTAGAAAGGGGCTCTCTACACAAGATGCTATTTTAGCACTTACATCTCTTATTGTGCAAGAAGTAGACAAGGGTAACAAATGTCTCGCAGTCTTCCTAGACTTAAAAAAGGCTTTCGATACGGTCTCTGTAGTCACACTTGTACGCCGACTGGAGCAAATAGGTATAAGAGATAAAGCTCTTAGTCTATTCAAGAGCTATCTTGGGGATAGAAAGCAAATGGTCAGGATTGGAGAACACCTAAGTAGTGAAGAATGTGTCACTTACGGTATTCCGCAGGGAAGCGTCCTCGGGCCAACGCTCTTTCTTATTTACATAAACGACCTATGTAAGCTTCAGGACATTGGAGGGAATATTTTTTCCTATGCTGATGACACTGCCATCGTATTTACTGGCAAGTCTTGGCTAGACGTAAAAAATAAGGCAGAAACCGGTTTAGCAAAAATATCAAAGTGGTTGTGTGATAATTTATTAACATTAAACATACAAAAGACAAGCTATATATGCTTCACAAAGTATGCTAATACACAACCTACTCTTGATTTCTCCCTAAAGATTCATAATTGTCAACAAGACAACTCTACTCTTAACATTTGTCACTGTCCCACCTTGCAGAAAGTTATGAGCACAAAATACCTTGGGATTATGTTGGACCAAAGGCTGTGTTGGACTGCTCACATTGAACTCCTGATGACTCGTATCAGAAAACTAATACGGGTCTTCAAATCACTCAGGCATGTGATGGAAAAGGAATTATTGAAGACAATTTACATTGCACTTGTGCAGTCTGTTATTACTTACTGCATCCCGATCTGGGGGGGGCTCTGCAAAGTCCCATTTCCTTAGTTTAGAAAGAGCCCAAAGAGCTCTCATTAAGGTGATGTACTTTAAGCCATACAGATTTCCAACAAGTGTCTTATATGAATTTAGCGGTGTATTGTCTGTGCGAAAACTCTATATTCTAAACCTAATCTTAAAGTGTCATGGAACTATACCTTTTGATAAAAATAAATTAAGGAAACGACGAAATGATCATGTTGCCCCAATATGTACAGTACGCTCGAGTTTCGCAAAACGACAATATGGTTTCCAATCGGCTACTTTATACAATAAAATAAATCGCTTCCTTGGCATATATTCTATGAAAAACTACTCATGCAAGAAGATTTTGACTAATTGGCTAAATAAACTTTCTTATATAGAAACTGAAACATTAATTTGGTAATATTGTCCTCTATTTTACACAAAATGCACAGATAAATATAACCTATATAAATAACAGGACATGCACGGACAACCCTTTCATACCCATGCGCACACACACACACACACACACACACACATACACACGCACACACACACACACACGCATAAACACACACACACGCACACACACACACACGTATACGGCCCCCTTGTTTATTTTCTGTTATATCTATTAACTATTCTCTAAGCTTAAATGTATCAAACGGAGAAGCGAGTCATTCCCAACACAAGTATCCCTGATTACTTACTGGGAAGTCTCAGCGACTCAACTTGTTAAAAAAATTATGAGAATAAAGCTATTTTTATTTTATTTTTATTTTTATAAAGTTAAGCCATTATATAATTTTAATTAAATGAAACATATAATAAGCTTGTAAATGTACTCAGGGCATTAATTAAAATTGGTTAATTAAAATATAATTTGTATATACATGTTTTCCTTTGTAACTTATTTAACATTAACTTCTTTGATTTAAGTTTAAACTTTTTAAACTAGCTGTAAATACTATTAATGTCTTTAAACTAGTTGCATACTACATTTTCGTTTGATGAAAACATAATTTTCACTCACGACTCGGCCATACAAACGCCATACAAATGTCGCCATATTAGGTTCAATAGTGTATGTGTTGCGATGACCATGTTTCATCCTGTTATATATTGCGTACAATAACTCTAAACTAGATCAAAGTTACTTTAAATTATGTTTGTAGGTACTGTATGCAAAAAAAAAATTAGAATAATAAAATTATTATTATTAAAATAAGGCTGTCGTTGTGCAGCGGTACAGGATATGGTTATAAATGTGACCCATAGCAGGTTCGATTTTCATTCTAGGGAAAGACTTTTGTCATATGCGGTCTCTGAGCTCTGCTAACCAGAAAATCATAAGTTTTCTAATTGTTATTGCATAATAATGAAGTAAATAACTACTATAATTACCTGTTATTTCAAGAAATCGAAAGAAGTAAAGAACTAAAGACATTAAGTCCTTAAGACCTTTGTCCAGCAGTGGACTCCAAAAGTCTGATGAATATATTAACGAATGGAAAGAACTAAAGTACACTACTGTACATGATGATTGCAATGGAAAAAATAAATATTAATTTAACTGCTCATTGGTCCGTGCCCAACCCATAATAGGCTGATGCCCATCCCAGAAATTTTACTAACAAAAAATGGCCCTGAAAAATTGAAAATGAAACAACGTTCAAATTCAAATTAAAAAGTCCAGGCCCCCAAAAATACCTCTAGATACGCTAATGTCATTTGGCGAGACTAACCGTGGCGTAGAGCTACGCCAATCAACACGAAAAATAAAACACACATACGCTATTTACATTAAAACAAATCAATAAGTACTTATTCGGTAACCGTACGACATAGTTTTTATGCCAAGGTGAGATTGCTAATCATGCTTTTTGCCATTGACTGGTGTTGGCTAACACAGAAGTCACGATAGTGTTTGTATGTATATATAATGTTTATTTTGAGGCCAAATTATACTGACAGACTGACAGAATGCTTAATTGTATTTTGTTTAGTATTTACATATAGTTTTTTATCGCTATAGGCTCATACCACCAGTATGGCACGTTTAGAAGTATGTGAGTAAGTGCTGATGAGTGTGAAGGAACACGGCTGGTTCTGGGTTCTTCGCTCTGATATCGAGGCACCTGATACCTCCAGAATTCGGCGGAAAATGGAGAACGAAGCCTCTTAGCACTAGGTTCCCTCTACCTACCCTGCTTTATACGCGAAGCTGGAATTAATAAGGCACAAAATACCAGCATCAAATCCAAACTATCCTCATTGTAGCAATCAATGTGACATATTCCGTACTTACATAACCAAGAACATATTAAGTTACTTCCAAAACAAAATCCAGACATTACACTGTAAATGTCTTTATCTCGTAATAAGAGACAGTCACATGTCAATCTCGTTAAGGGCTCGTACTAATAAGGTGGCTGCGGGCACAATGTGGCAACCATTCATATGTACAGTCCAAACGACTGTAAAGCTGTAGGTATAGTGTAATAAGGGGGTGTTTGTATTTGAGGTTTATTTTATAGAAAGGAATAATTTTTTTTTGTTTTTTTTTTATTTATGAAAATATGGTTTTTGTATAGGTTTATAGATATATAGATTACACTTTTAGCTTTTCCAGAGGCATTAAATTTGATGGTATAATCTAATTGTTATTGTATACTTTTTAAGTTAAGTCTCAAGTGGGAATCGAACTCACAATCATTGTACGGCGCCTATGTACTACTATTATTTTAAAATAACTTCTAATACTATACGATTCTATAAATAGTAAGCGATAAAGTTAACTTTCTCAGTTTAACGTTTATTTTTAACATTTGCCAATATTGAATTTTAAAAGTAGAGCAAGCTTATTTTAGCTCGTCGTCCACTCTCTCACTAAAGTAGTATGAGACAGTTATCGTATTTTATTTTAAGCTTTTATATGGAATTCGGCGGAAAGTGGGGAACGGAAATGTCATAATAGTAACGGAGAGATAATAGTAACTTGAAACTAGGTTTCCAGGTTCTATTTGCTGCCCTGCTACGGGTTGCATACAGCGTGAAGCTAAAAAATAACATAGAAAATTGATTATCGGTAATTTTCTAATCACTTCTAAATATGTCTACTCTAGACTTAGAAATATCTAAAATTTCTATATAGAAACCTTACTCTTACTAAATCTCTTTCTTACTTAATTTCTTAAATATAATTAATATTTAATTTATTATTATTACACACCAGTATGAAAAAGGCATAACGATGCTAATTTATCTCATAATCTAAAATGTAACTCGAGAACCTTATTAGGCACTCCGTGGAACTTTCTAAAGGCATTTATGGATTTTTAGATGCAACATTCATAATTATATAAAGGAACGATTCAAAGGAAAATTAATTACAGTTGGCTAAGTTTCTAAATTATGGTCACTCTAGAATTGGTAGTGAAAGCGAGCTGATGAAATAAAGGTTTTTTGGAGACTAGACCTTCAGATGAATAGAGATTTTTTGTGTTATATTTTTTGTTATTTACTTTATTACAAGAATAACAAGGCAAATCAGATTTTTTGGCCAGATTAGGAAAGCAAAAATATTTTAGCCTTTATTGGCTGTATATGAAGGAGTGTCGGGACACTAGGTCCTCTACCTTCTCTGCTTTATGAAAAAAAAAAACAAAAACATAAAACTACTAGTACTACTAGTACGAATAAGTGAAAAATACTTAAATACTATCAAACTAAGTCTAATTTATATCTAAAACACAATTACTCTATTACGAAATCGGTAAATTAGCATTAATTAACGTTAGCTCTATTCAAGTCGTCTCACAGTCCCTCATTATCATTAACAGACCTTAGACAGTTTGTGTGTACGAATGTGATCGAAATAGAACTAAATATAAATATTTATACAAATCTCTTGAGAATGTCAAGTAGATTTCGAATTGTAGAATTGCGTAAAATTTGCAAATGTTAATATATTATCGATGTTATCTATTGCTATAGGGCTGTCTTGGCTCAGTGCACAGTATGTACGACGGTTGTGGGATCAATTTCGGTTGAAAATTAGGGCGGAAAATTGTGGAAAAACCTTGCTATACGCAAAAAACCTATATAAACGATAATATTATCGTCTTGGGGCTCAGCCCTAAATGATTTGCAAGACGGTCATTGGTTCAAAGTTCACTTTAGGTAATTTCTAAAATGACTAAAAATAAAATAAAATAAAATTTATTTATATCAGAGATTGTCATTAAGTTTTAATTATAATTAGACGTTTGTCTCCACCACGTTTACGTTAAGTGTTTACGAATGAAAGGTTTGTATAGTTAATTAGTTTCTGTTTGTCTATTCGCAAAATGCGGGTTGCATATTAAGATGAAATGTATTGGTAATTTAAATATTCTTAATTATTGCTATAGAAAAAAATATATATTATCAATATGTATATAATACTCAACTAATAGTTACTTTAATGCAGCTAAAGTTATAAGAAGAACTTTATGAAAGTAGGAAATAAAAGTGTCTTAATGCAAAAAGTGTGTTTGACACTAGGATCCAAAGTTTCATCTGCCTATCCTGCTATGTGCGGGATACATTGTGAAGTTAACGAATCTTCCCTATTTTTCCCACATACCAGAAAATTCAGAAGGAACTCTAGTGTTAACACACTCCATTTCCAACTTTCTCTTTACCTTATAAATAAAAAAGAATAACAATTCAATTAGATACTATACCCACTATAATAAATCTCTTATAATTCATATATTACGTTGTAAACATAAATTTCATAGTTTAATTTGATTTATATTACAGTCACTGATATTCAAATGTGTTTTTATACTACACTAGTGGACCCGAACGCGGCTACGCCCGCTTGAACTATACGAATATTTATTAAATATATTTATGAAATTATTTTCAGTTTTTAATAGAGAGATGCGTTAAGTAAGCTCATTTTGGGTGACGTTATCTAACAACAAACTTTGCAAATCGTTGCTTAGCAACGGTCGCTTAGCGACGGTTGTTATTAACATGGCGGAATAAATTGCATGTCAAATTAATAAGTATTTTAATATATTGGTATATATCGAAAATATTACAAATATGAGAAAAAAAAAGTATCCTATGTTCATCCCGAGACCCTCAAGTATCTCTATATGAGTATTTTATAGCAATTAAATTAGCGGTTTGGCCCTGATTGCGTAAAAGACAGACAGACAGACAGAGTTACTTTCGAATTTATAATATGGGTATGGATATACAAATGTATAATATTACTTTATTAAATTTGTTAAATTATAAATGTGTCATCTGAAGTTTTAAGCACAGCGGGATTCGAACCGAAACGTTCTCGGAAATAGGCGTACGTAACTTCGTTTATTATCTTAGAATGTAATATAAAATGCTGTTATAATATAAAAAAAGGTATAAAAAAATATGTTTTACAGATTATAATAAAAGAGAAGAAGGCAAGGAAGAAGTGATATAAAAGAAAGAAAGATGGCTAATTTTTAAAGTATTTTGGAGTTTATGATTGTTAAATTAATATATTTTCAATCATGTGATATTTTTTTTTGTCTCTCAGCTTCCATTAAGACACTTTCGTTCACCCACTCTCCGCCGAATTAAAATGAAAGCATTGCGTGTTGAGTGACGAAACTCAACTCATTACCAGTTACCAGTGCGAGAAAATAAATATATTGAGAATCGAATCCCCAATGGGGGTTGGCTGACTCATTGGGGGTTCAATTACAGGCTTACGCTTATTGCCCTGCGCCATGACTGGCCCCAATTAACTTATCTATATATATAAAAGGACTTGTCCTCACTGACTGAGGTAAGACGCACGCACAGCCGTAACCGCTGATGGTAGAAACGTGAAATTTGGACAGATATTTACTTTTGTAATCTGGACATCCACTAAGAAGGGATTTTAAAAAATTTCAACCCTAAAGGGGTGAAATAGGGGTTCAAAGTTTGTATGGAAAAAAAATTAAATCGGCACCGATTTTTATAAAATTTGAAATTTAGATTTTTAAAAGTATTTAATTGAACACGTATTTCATGGTTTTCTAGAATTCTCCCCCTAAGGGTGCAAATAAGGGGTTGAAAGTTTGTATGGAAAAATCTTTAAATCGCCACCGATTTTTATAAAATTTGAAATTTAGACTCTTAAAAATATTTCATTGAACACATGTTTCGTGGTTTATTAGAATTCACCCCTAATTACGCAAGCGAAGCTGCGCGCGTCCGCTAGTCATATATAAATATGTATGTAATTGTATGTATATGATAACCGGCACTTCAAAGTAAACGTCTATGGTAAGGTGTTCATTTCCAATTAAATATAAATAGTATATGATGTCCAAATTCAATATATTTCTATGAATCTAAATATTAGAACAATGGATCGTTTGGGCTTCCGTTTGTGTTCAGTTTGCGGTGCAAAATGTTATAGAGAATTGTTGTTTAAATAGATTTAATTTAATTTTATGTTTGTTTGTTGATTTCGGCCTTATACATTGTAGAGTAGGTATATGGGTAGTGTAAGGATTTTTGAAATATATTTTTTTAACTTATTTTTGCCTGAATGGAAATGAATAATGGATTTATTGGTTTTAGTTTCAGTCTGTATTCCGCACTATGGCAGTGTAGGCACAGGAATTCGCGGAACCTATTGTTAAGACACTCCGTCCCCACTTCAGTTTCCCGCTTTCCCCCAAATTCTCAAGATATTGCATGTTCAGTGGAGCAAAATGAAAAATAAAAATTTTAGCCCTCCGAGTAGTAATCAAACTCACAACCACCGCGTTTACTGTCGCACTACAAGACTTAGCAAAATATAGGAAAACTTTTCTTTTAGTAACACTAAAAAGAACCGCCTATCTTATATAATAGGTATATTTTATCAAATCAGCTTCACGCTGTATCCCGCACACAACCGGGTAGACAGAGGGAACCTAGTTTTAAGACACTCTGTTCCGCATTTTCCGCCGAATTCTCGAGATATTGCGTGTTAAGTTGCAGAACTCAACGCCGCGCTTTGCCTCGACACCAGAGCGAAGAAATGGAAATATAAACGTAAATAAATATTTCACTTGCTCGAGTGGGGATCGAACTCACTATTTTTTTTATGTATATTTATTATTTAATTTATATTTATTTTACTTATATTTATTACATTCCGCTATCACTTACAACTTAATAACCCAACTTAACCGATCAACCACAAATTGTTTGCACCCGCGGCTGTAATAATGGACATCCAATAATTACTTCCCGCATGACGACAGTTTACACAGCCTTGCATGCTAAGGATCCAGTGGTGGTGAGTTAGGAAGTATTTAGGAAGAGAGAAAAGGGAAAACTACGAGGTACGATTCTGCGTTAAGTTACGCCAATTAAAGGGTTTAAGTGCCTTTAGTACTAGGTTCTCTTTAGAAACTATATGATTATTGGGTGAATATAGGTTCAATTTTGTATGATATAGTTAAAATGTCATTTTATTAGCCTGAGAATCTAATTTTAAGACATGTAGCGAAAGTCAACTCTACTCTGGTCTATGCTTTACTCCGTTACCAGAGCGAGGAAGTGAAAATATGATTCCTCGAGTGGGAATAGAACCCAAACCTGTGGCGTGCTTGTGCTCCTAAGTGACAACAGGCCTTCACTAAAATTATATGAAAATAATATTTGGAAATAATAGAAAACGCTTACAATGCAGTTTGAATGTGCTTAACAATAATTATTTTTTTAATAAGATATTTCCAATTAAGTAATAGAACGATAGTCACAATCCGTCAACAAAAATAATATCCACTCTACTCATATTGTTTAGTTTCTGAGATACTTTACTATAAAAAACAGATAAACAGAGAAATACTACACAATTGTTTGAAAAACCGAACTCAAAAACTCATATATATTTTTAGAATCAACAACATATAAAAAAAACACTTCTACATAAGTATTTCACGAAAGAAACACTCTGAATCCTAATAAAATATTAACATAAGTAATATTCTAAATTAGTTGAGCAGACACACTACTCTGTGCCGTCTGACTCAATTCTAGAGCATTACGCGAAAGATTGAATTACAGCGGGTCGTCGTGGTCTGAAAACTCAGTGAGATACGCATTTCATAACCCGAGACGACCCTGTGTTTCTAAAATAAATAATTTAAATATATCAGCTTCACGCTGTATCACGCAGATAGCAGGGTAAGCAGAGGGAACATAGTGTTAAGATAACTCGCTAAATTAACTAATTCGCTTGAAAAGTAGATTTCGTAATCACAAATGAAGTTTGTTTCGTTAAATTTTAAATTTAGAACACGGTGCTAAGTTCCGCCACTAAATAAATGAAAATAGAGAACGGAGTATAACATACTCCATATCATACAATAGATTATTTCTGCCTACTCTCCTATAAACGAGTTACAGGGTGAAGCTAATAAAAATCTGAACTTGGCAAGGGAAAAGTTACTTGGTGGTCTGAAATGTAGAAATTAAGCTTTTCTCTTTTTTCCACATAACGTATCCTGATAGGCTCTACCAGAGCAAAGAAATGAAAATAATTCAAATACAACGATTTCCCCGAATGGGAATTGAACCTGACACTGATAAACTGTAAGTAACCACCAGAGCATTCCAATTCTAATAAGGTTAGTCAATTATTTAAGAAAGCCCTATAACTGAATTATTCGTGTTAGAAAAAAAAACTAACTTTCAAACTTATCATTCATCAATACATAAATGAATTTAACACGTTTTGTTTTTAATAGAAAACAAAAGAGTGATTGTCCACTATAAAAGCGTAATAGATTGTTATAGCAATAAATAAAGTCTAAAACAATCGTTGTTAGTTTTGCAAGAGGAGAGCTAACTGGTAAGCCTAAAATTGGCTATTTTATATATTTTTTTCAGCTTTACGCTGTATCAGAGTAGGTAAGGTAGAGGGAACCTAGCGTTAAGATACTCCTTTCCCCATTTTCCGCTGAATTCTTTGAGGCACTGCGTATTGAGTGGCGGAACTCAACGCCAGACCTTGGTGTCAGAGCGAAGAAATTATATACTAATAATAAATAATAATTCAATCCCTCGAGTGGGAATCGAACCCGCAACTATCTCGTTACATTCACACCCTGGTGCCCCTGTGTACTAAATATCTAATATTTACTTTCTATCTATCTATTTCTATCTATCTATCAACCTACGCGTCAGGATATCACATTAGGGCGGTACAGACGGATCTAACTTAATTCATGATTTTCAAACGCCCGTGTGGACACGCCCTTATTGAATTACAATATCGAATTTTGTACTTTATGGAAATTATGTTGATGATGATAGAATTTTAATATTATATAGCAAATTTAATTATGTGAAGTTGAAAATTAAACTAATTTCAGTAAACATTTTATTGGACCAAATACGTTATATTGATATTTTTTTCAATAAAATTTAAATAAAACAAATACAAAATGGTAAGGGAAGCTGCCAAATTATAACAGAGAAAATTACATTTAAATCGGTTAAGCTGTTTCTGAGAATAGCGTGCACAAACAAACCAACAAACAGAAAAAATAAATAATAATCACTAATTTTATTAAAATTTGGTTTCATTGGATTGGATTTGGTAGGGTTTGATTCGGTTTTATTAAATTAATACCTGCCTCCAATAATACATTTTCTCACATAAATTTTTCGTGCACAGACAGCATTCAGTTAAAATTTTATTATATGTATATATGTATAGATATATCATATTACCGAAGTAAATTACGTTTACAAGGGATGTAATTACAAACAATTATGTTTATTATAATTTTGGTTGATATCGCTTCCGTAATACGAGGGGTAGATGAGTTTATAATTTGGTTATTTTCAAAATAATTATTTTATTGTATATATGTGTATACTTTATGCTATGTTTTTTTAGTTTTTATAAAAAAAATAGCTTCACGCACAGAGCAGGATAGTCAGAGGGAACCTAGTGATAAGACACTCCGTTCTGCACTGCCCGCTGAATTCTGGTGGTGTTGCGTGTTGAATAGCAGAACTCAACGTCCCGCTTTTAAAACAAATTTAAATAAATAAATAAACAAATTTAAATAAATAATTCATTTTCTCGAGTGATAATCGAACCCACAACCAGCTCTGCTAACATTTTTTTTTGTTATTTTAATGAAACTGAAAACTAATAAGGAAAGAACCTTTAAAATTACCGGTATAACACCGAATATTAAAAAGGTACCGTCGACTATACCAGTAGGTATATTCAATACCGGTATTATAATAAAACTTGGAAAATATCAGTATTACACGCCTATATAAGAAAATTAACTATCAAATACAAAAATCCAAATAAACAGAACACCTTTATAATATTAATATAGGATAAAGTACCGCAATTTACTCTGAAAACGACCTTGACCTGGCACATATGCTCGTAATCCTAAAAGGCCCCAAAAAACATACAATTTATATATCTAACTAAATACGCGGCGCAAACATATTATCAAAGGTAAAAACTCATTTTAGTCAAAGATCCTAAAATCACCCACGCTTTAAATATAGCCTATGGAGCTTCACGCTTTATCCCGCATATAGCAGGATAGAGAGAGCCTAGTGTTCAGAAACGCCACTCTCCAGAATTTCCGTCGAATTCTGGAGGCTTTACCGAGTTGAATGGAGGAACTTAACGCGCATTACCTCGACACCAGAGCGAAGAAATGGAAATATATACGTAAATAAGGGATTGAACCCACAACCTTCGCGTTACAGTCAAACCCTTGTACTCCTGCGCCATAACAGGACATATTATACTAAATGTGAATATAAATTTTCGATATATTCCTACTATGATTTATCGAATACAAATTTACTAATAATTTCTAACAATTACATATAACTACAACCAAAGCTTTACTTGCTATATCTTTTGTAAAACCCACGCGTATTTAAATGTGTCCCACTTTAAACTTACAATGATGATCAGTTGTTTTACATGATATTGGATACGCCTAGATATTATTGATGGAAAATACATAATATATACAGGTTGTGGGTTCGATTCGAGGAAATGAAAAAAATAATATTTTCATATCTCTCGCTCTGGTATCGAAGCAATACGCGGCGTTTAGTTTTGCCACTTTACACGCATTGTCTCCAGAGTTTAGTGAGAAATGGGAAAATGAGTGTCTTAACACTACTACTACTATTGTTCGCTCTGCCTCCATCACTGTGTGGTTGGCATAGGTTTTTTAATGTTAGAAATAATTATGGGACCTATTTTATAAAATATTTTTAAGCAACTCTTAGTTCAATCTTTTCCTTTTATTTCTGTATCCTTTCTATTTGCTCATTCTTGTAAAAACACAAAGAGCCGCATTCATTTCCGACACACAACATGAAAATGACAACCAGAGAGTCTTAACACTATAAACACTAAAGTTTAGACTAACATACCTACATAATAATATCTATTATATTCGATCGGTGTTAAGCAATAATGTTATTTCAATAATATACAAAATTTACTCCCACAAGAAATACACGATGACATCAGTCCAACAGGCGATAGCAACATTGTAAGGACGT